>WEIS01002419.1:0-29429 GCA_013389965.1 Todus mexicanus | reverse complement strand
GGTTTCCAGAGTCAGTGGCATAATTTTTAATAGTTTTTATTATTCACCAGAAAGGCAATAAAATCTGGTTTATTATATTTTTCAATTAACAGACTAAAAAAGAGTGGTCTACTCAATTGGACATCTTGAGTGCCTTGCCAAAGGCTTTGGGATTAAGAAATCACCATTCCTATTTTGTGTGGGGTTGGTTTGTTTGTTTGCTTGGGGGTTTGGGGGGTTTGTTTTGTTTTGTTTTTTCCTCTACTTTAAAGCTCTCCCTTTTTCTCAAGGGCAAGGCTTGAACCTAAGGTGGGACTGAATGGGGTATTTTAAATGGAAATGTTCAAGTAGCAATTTCTTTGTTCTCTTGGTCTATCCCATTCCAAGTGCTGACTTGATTTGCCTGTGCCTGTTGGTGTAAGGCAAAGTGGTGCCACTATTGTTCCTTCAGTTCTCGTGCAATTCCATTAAGAATCAAGTTCTTCTCAGGGGAAATTTATGGTGCAGAGTCAGGTCTTAGACTAGTGTAATGTTGGAAATGTACTAAATATGCTTGGAAACTGTTCCAATGATTGTGGTAAACAACTGATTACAGATTTATACGTAAAGCATGTTTTTAGTTGATATGTGCATGTCTCACAATTGTTCACGTGTCATTTAGCAGTGACGCAGCTAGAGGGGGGCCTAGAGACTCTTTATGGAATGTTTTTCTCCAACTGCAGGAAAAACCCAATGCTGAGTAATCTAAATGCATTAACCTGATCAACTGTCTCAGTGCTTCTATATGTAAGTGTTGTTGTAGGTATCATTACTCACACCATGGAATGGATTAAACTGAATTGTGGAGCTGTTACGTACCGTTTCTAGACTATTGGAAAACTGTTTTCTTCAGCGTGATATGCGGGCCGAGTCTCAAAAAGCCAATATCTGTTCTGAGCACCAGGGATGGAGACACTGCAATGTCCACGCAGAGATGCTCAGAATGATGCTGCCAGATGCAGCCTCTTGGTTATCATAGAATCTTCCTTTAATTGTTTCGTTTTAAAAAAACAAAGCAGAACAACCTTGCTAGGTTTAGACATATGTTAGACGTTTCAGGGTTGATTCTGATCCATCGATTGTTGTAAAAATGACAGTAACTTTAAAAAATAAACCCCAAACCTCCTAAAAACCCCCACAAATGGTTTCTTGACACAAAGCTTTTATATGGAGTCTTTCAAAATACTTTCTGTACCAACAGCGATGTGTCACATGTCAAATTTAGATCAAGGGTGTTTTTGTGGAAATACTTTTCTGGTTTTTGGAAACTAGTTGAGGCAGTCTTTATCTGTTCCTTTTCTGCTGTTGTCAAGATGCAGTAATTCTTTTAAAAGTAGCAGGAAAATAATGGTTATGAAATATGAATTGCTACATCTGCAACTTCAGCTAGATATGAAAACAAACCCACTTGAAAGCAAAGTACTTTTGGGAGGGTAGGTGTTTGCTGGAGTTTAACAAGAAAAAAGTACAAATAATTTATTTGATATGTTATTTCCATTCCTGCTTGAAATTAGTTTTTTCATTTGGGGTAAAATGATAGAGATAAGCCACACAAATAGTCATATGTGCAAATAACTCTTGGGTGTTAATGCATACCCTTGTTTGCAGATAAAATTTCTAAGGGAATGTTAACAGACATTTGTGTTGTATAGATGAACTTCTATATATACATGCTGTGGTTTCAAGCCCGACAAATATTGATTCATCTTACACTACTATACAGCAAGTGGGTTTTGAATATTATAAGACTAATTTAAAAGATGTGCGTGTATGTGAAGATAAGTTAACATATGAAACATCTCAGATCTCTCTTCAGGTTTTCTGTTTCATACAGATTTGCCTAATGTGACTTCAAGTTCCAAGGTCTTTTTTTGCTTTACAGCTAAAAACTGCATTTGGAGAGGAAAAACTTAGAATTTTTTTTTCTTAAAAAGTAGTTTAGAGTCACTTATTTTGAACCAATGGTATGCTGCAAGTAAGACTGATTACCTGTATGAAAAAAAAAATACATAGTTGTTAAAATTCAGAAAACAAAACTTTGGAAAATACATTAGCAATTCATGCTTCAAGGAATACGTGTAACTGATATCAGATGACACTTTTTCCTTGTAACTTTGTGAAGAATTTGACCTTGAATTTGAGAGGCAATTTTCCATACTCATGTTTCACTTCATCCCATGGACTTTAAAGAATAGAGTACTCCTAGGGTGAGTTGTTCCTGTGCTATCGCAGTAGTAGTACCATTACATCGTTTTTTTTCATTATGTATTTCTAGTTTCTGCTATTTCTTTTACCATTTGCCCAATTCAAGTCCAGTGCAGTGTTAGTTCAAAAGCCTGCCAGTGTTTCTAGAAGGATGAGAACACCAGTGTCGGTGTTGGAACTCTGTTCCTCCTGTGCAAGAGCAACTCATCTCACATTGTTTTCTCTGGCAGCTGTTAGGCCAAACTCAGCGTGCAAATCTACCAGTCCAAAAGCAAGGAGATTTTTTTTTTCTGGGTGTTCATTCATCCATTCAGAAGCTGCTGAAGTTGGTAGGAGCCTGTCCACTAACTCTCAGAGGTTTCAAAATAGGACTGAGCTCTCTGTTTCTAATCCTTCTGATAATCACATATGAATTAAGTTTGACCCTTCAGTCAGTTTTCTTTATCAAAACCCCCAGAACTGGTATCAGAAACTAATCTTGGTTATTATTTTAGGCTTTGTATTTCCTAAGATGGTAGTCACTTATTAAATATTGTCCCAGTTTTCTCCTTCTTCTTAGCACCTGCTGATAAAAAAGAAAAAAAAAAAAGAGAGAAGTCTTTGTAGATGCAGAAAAAACCAAAAACAGGATCTTGAGTGTCCCGTGCATAAGAGGAAGAGACATCAGTCCCTTCTCACCTATTCTTGACCCAAATACTGAATGTATTTTCCAGTACTGTTACTGTGTGTCATGTTGAATTTCAGCTTGGGTTACCCCCCAGGACTTTATGCAATGCCAAGGCCTTCTGTTGGCGTTCTGGAAGGATGTAAGTTAATTCCATTACTGATTCCTAAGACTGCTCAGGCTTAACTTGTTTTGCTATTTTGTACTCCTGATGGCAGCAGAGATGCCATCCCAATGTGAAATGGAAGGAAGCCTTGAGGTCCTTTTTCCTCCTTCCCTATGCACTCCTGCTTTGAAGCCTGGGATGAGGTTTAGGGTACATACCTTGTGGCAAGTCACACAGTGGCCCCGCGCATCTGCGTGTGGCTGTGCTTGTGCCAAACTTGCAAGGGATGGGAATGGGCCAGCAAAGAGCTCTGGAGCTGTCTCTGGTTGTGTATCAGGCTGACCGATTGTACGGAGCAGATAAAGTCCTAGAGCAAAGGAGTTCCACAGCCTTGCTGGTGTTAAGACCTTAGCAGGTGGTTTCATAACTGTTGGACCCACATGAGCTTGCAGAGAGCTTGTTTAGTTGAGCCAGTGGTTAAAAAGTGCTTTGTTTATAATTTCCCAGTTTTATGGTAACAATTTCTTCTATGTCTCATCTACAAACAATTGTTTGAATGTAGATACCTGTATCTTGCCTACAGAGCTATTTTAAAACTAGATGCTGGTGGAGTGGTTTAAAGTACAGATATCTTCAAGGCTTTGCCCCCCGCCAAACAAATCTAACATTTCTTCCCCCCGCAAACAAATCTAGCATTTCTTCTCAAAGTTAAGCATCTTGTTGCTTTGTGTCTATCGGAAACTTGCAGACCATGTTATGAATGTGAGAGCTTAAAGAACAGAGCTCTCTGTCTGTTCAGCCTGGGCTGCTTGCTGTTGTCATGTCCTGCATGTATACCTTATGTGANAGCAGGGAAAATTCAATGAGCCTGAAATAAAAGTGTAGTCAGGCTGCGCTGACAGGCTCTGGCAGGAGTGCCTGCCAGCCTGCGCGTGTAGAGTGGGATATAAAGCACCCAACTACTAAATGGAAGTCTGAGCGATGGAATTTGTGGGGGCATCTATCACACCCATTTCTGAAAGGGTGATCGCCTTGTTAGAAAGTAATCATTTGCTATAAGAAGCAGCATTTAGGAGACTGGTTTTTTGGTTTTGTTTTTGGTTTTTTGTGGGGTTTTTGTTGTTGATCCTTTGTAAAGAAGCTACTATAAAACAGAAGCAGAGGCTACAGAGAGGTAATATTTTTTTTAATTAAACTGGCTGATAGCATTACAGAAATTAAGGAAGTTTTTGGACTCATGACCTATGACCGTTTCCACTCTCTCTCCTACGTTTCAGCCAGTCTAATAAAAGATGTTGCCTCTCCCTGTAAAATTCTTTTTTTGCCCTGGTTAGTCGTGTTTATGGCAACCCTGCAAGCATAGAACAGCATGTTAGACACTGCTGCTGCCTTTGGAAGAGATCTGTTAACAGTCTTACTGTCTTTGCATTCCTCCAGGTCGGATTCGTACAAGGAGACAGAGCTCTGGCAGCGCAACAAGCGTCACCTCAACACCTGCTGACACCCGAGGCCGCAGCCGGGCTAAAGTAGTTTCCCAGTCCCAGCGTAAGAAGTGTTTTATTTCTGGGGTAGCAGAACAAATAGTTATTAATACATTTCTCTTGAATCGTAGTAGCATCAGCTGAGGATTGGGCTCACTTCTGGACATGTAACAAAGCAAATCCCCATTCAGCCAGTGTGTGCTCTTGCTGACAAATAGGGCTCCAAATCTGAGTGCTTAGTTGCTGCCTTTTATTGTTTTTACCAGTTGTGCAGCAGAATTTCATGTTGCTGTAATGCGTAGGACTAAATAACTTGCACTGGGTCCTGCTTAGACACCCTCTGTGTCTGTAGCTTACTGCTGTCCTAGGTTCTTGCCCTGCCAAACTTCTGCTTATGTGACTATTTTTGTATGTGTAACATGTGAACTGTCTAAAGTTATTGGGATTTGGCATCATTTTAAAATAGGTCATTATCTATTTTGTGTAGATAATGAAGAGATGATTCTGCTGTCTGATTCACATGACACATTTGCTCTCTCTGGCTTTTCTGGCAGGGCGTGATTTTGCCCCAGGGGCCATACATATGGTGCTGCTGCATATTTGTCATGTGTGTCTCAGGAGAATTTTATTACTCAAACTTTAGAAGGAATTGTGGGGAGGCAGAAAGCCGCTCATGTTTTGAGGGCTTTCAGGCGTGTGGATAAGAGGAGATGGGGGCTTGTGGAAAGACCTGTTTGTTTTGAGGACTTGTCTTGCTTTGTACCCCTATTTAAGAGCCCTTCTCTGTTCATTCTCTCATTGCTTTGCTCTGTTGTGCTGGAGGGACAGAAAAAGCAGTTTATAGCATTGTGTTAGGCTGGGAGAGCTGAAGAGAGTATTATATTCAGGATGGGGCCAAATGAAAACCTTTACATTGAGATTATGAAGGAGTTTGGGCATTGTTATGCTGGTCTGAATTGATTTTTTTCAGTTTTGAAACTAAAACTGATTCAAAGCCGCAAATTGCCTTTTTTTCTAGACCTAGTTTGGTGAAAAATGATCAGACTAAATGAGACAAGTCGCTCAAGTATTTAAAGACTAGTTGAGTCTCCAAAAGTTTCAAAGATTATAGGCTTATTTTTTTTATATTATGTCTTATAAAGTTTTAGGGTGATCATATCTGAACCTGCTGCCGTGGCTAGTTTGCTGAATCCTGTTTCCAGCCTAGCCCAGCCAGATGTGATCGTTATCCTTAAGCCAAACATTGCATGAAATAACTTAAGAATTCAAATATAATACAGTCTGAGGACTAAATTCTTGAAGTCCACACAGTAGATAACCCTGTTACAATTTTGCAGTTTGGGCTGGGGTGTAATTTAGAGCAGAACTTGGGTCACTGTGTGTTGGTTGACATTTAACTAAGGAAATGATCAACCTTGGGAACTTGTTAGTTGCATCTGCACATTAACGCACTGCATTCTGCAGAGGCTTTAGGAGTGATGTGTTTGTAAATAAATCTGTCTGTATTGTGTATAGCATAAACCGCATGCTGAACGCTGTATTGTCTTGCTGTCTTTTAATCCACTTTTTGCCTGTCCTTTGGTCTGCCCTCATAATCAAGGATCCAGATCAGCTAATCCTGCTGGTGGTAAGAAACGTTTTCCCTTTCTTGCTTTCTCACATTATTTCCTTCACATGTTTTAACTGCTAAGCTTTTAGCTTCTCTCACTCTCTCCTAACTGAGACCTAAAAAGCTTTTTCTTCAAACCATAAATTCAGATGTGTACGCCAGGTGATTTTGCTTTATCATAGTAATCAGACGTGGTAAGCGTACATTCTGTGTGTTGCTGCTGGCTCACTCTGCTGCAGCTTAAAACCCCAGGTGCTAAATTTTTCCAGTTACTTCAGTGGATCCCTGCTGACATCAGTGAGATGGCAGCAGCGTGAATGAGAGGAGCCTTGGCTTTTAGGGTGTGGATGCTGTGTGTCAGACTGGCATCTGTCACAAGAATTGTTACTTTTCAAGTGCGGGTGGGGGGGTGTGGAGACAGCACCACATACAGCATTGGAATGTATGATTTGATTGATTCAGAATGGCTTTGGCCAATAAATTAAAATTTTAAGGTAAAATAAGTTATAATAATAGTACGTTAAAATGATACATGTATTATGGTATTGTCTATAAGGTTAATATAATTGCATATCTTAAGACAGAAGAAACAATCTTTAACTCTTGCTAGTTGGAATAGTATCTGGAACTGAAATTTTTGTGAGATATGTAGATACTTTTCTGAAAGAAACCAAGCTGAATATTGGATCATAATTTGAGCTTTCCCAAATATGTCCTTGCAGGCTTTTCAAATATCCTTTTCCTGGCTATTTTAGCAAACAAACTGAATGTCAGAAATGGTAACATCAGCAGCAATTATTGGTGACTTTTATATACCTGAAGAAGCAAAAAACTCTCACAGTTCTTTATGATTACCCTTAAGCTAGCATTACTTAATTTCTGAACAACTTACCAAATAAAAATCCACAGGAAAAAAAAAAAAAAGAATTATTCAGCTCATTGAGTTAGACAGCAAGACTATTTCAGACTATTGCAGCTGGAATATACATATGTAAATAAATCATAGTTAGCAGACTGTCTTGCAGACAACATGGCTTAGAAGAAATGTGAACTTGCCATGGACTAATCACGCAAGGAATAATCAACAGGCCAACTACTCAAGATCTTAAAAAAATTCTCAAGCTGAAAAAGTAACTAAATAGCTTAGGTTTGACTAATCAGGCCTAAGTGAGTTGGCATCTATATGCATGTGACATGCTCACTAAGTTTACCCTTTATCATGCCAATCTGCTGCTGTTGAGCTGTTGGTTTTTTTTAAAATTTTCCTTCACCAAATTATTTCAGGAAAGTAACACCACAGCTGCAGTATACTATGAGGATGCCTAAGGTGCTGTGCAGCAGGTTACATATGCCAGAAGCTGGTGTGCTGCAGCACAGCTCTCCACAGAGGCGAATTTGTGTTGCTTTGTGAGCAGGTGAAGCTACCTGTGAATTCCATGCTACTGCAACAAAGCTGCTCCTGCTACCTCTACAAGCTCGCAAAAAACAGCTGGGGTATTCATACACTACAGTGTCTGGTTTGGTCTTGGTCCCAACTGGGCAGTGTGCTTCACATAGGCAGGCTTGCTGATGTCAGTTTTTATTGTCCACGGGCTTTCCTCAGTCTTCCTCAAAGGCCCATAGGGGACATTTCCATTAGTTTTCTGAGTGTTTTGGATCAAATTCTTAGGGCTGATTGTGTTCCAGTTTTGCTGACAGAGTATTTAAAATCTTGGGGGTTTTTAATTGTGTTTTTCCTCGTTTCTGGTTCTCTTCTAGCTGGTAGCCGGTCTAGTTCTCCGGGTAAGCTGTTAGGAAGCGCCTATGGTGGCCTGAGCGGTGGAACATCCAGAGTTCAGGCGGTGCCATCATCTTCAGAGAAGCGCAGCAAGATCCCTCGGAGCCAAGGATGCAGTCGAGAGACGAGTCCCAGCAGAATAGGACTAGGTAAGAATAGTCACTGTAGTGACATGCGGACCAGTGTGCTCGAACGAAGGGCTTTTCTGTTGGCTAGGAAACTGTTCATGTGCTACTGTTATTCTTCTGAGATTTTCAGATGGCAAATTAATGTGTGATTGTGGTTTTGGGGAGAGTAATTTTAATTTTTCAGGTTGAGCTATAGTTTCAAAGTAACCCTAAAGACATCCCGTCTTCTGTTTCAAATTCAACATGAACAATGTTACTAGATCAGGCAGCAAAAACAGTTGTTGTGAATAACCGTTACAGCAAAAATACGTCATTTGGTATCAGCAGCTTAGTCCTAAAATGAATTGAGCAATCTTTACAGTCAGTTGGACTCAAAGGCAGAAAGCACCTTCTTGCATTAGTTTAGAAATTTTGCAGCTTAAATGGCTTGCTTCTCTCACCCTTAGTATCTTGGAGACACTTCCTTAGATGACATTTTAGACTTATGCTTCAGTTGTTCTACTTCCAATATTCTTGACTCTGATTGTTACCTAAATATTCTGTAATAGTTTTTATGTTCAAATTTATCGATAGACTCATTTTTTTAAGTCAGGTGAGTAAGCATCATTATGTATAAACTTTTGTGTATCTGAATTGGGGTGAAGAGGTATTCAATGTGCTGTCTGAATAAGTAAATATTGTTTTCACTTTTTAAGTGGAAATATTTTCGTAAGTTTGAAGGTTATGTAGAGGAAGGACACTTTAAATAATACTGTTACTAAATTATTTTGTATTCTAAAGAATTTACTAGTAGGTTGACATGGAAATTACAGCCCTACTGTTGTCAATTAATTTTTTAACTATTCCCTTAGCAATCGCATTTCACATTTAAGGTGCCTTTCTATTTAGAGTATGTTGTTAATAGAGATGTAGCTTATTTTTCTTCTAGCATATCAAAATGAATTTAAAACACCTGAGTGCTATTACGATTCATAAAATACTGCATGTTCATTGTGATTATTTTTCCAAATTCAATATTCTTCTCATGTCTGATCTATTTACAGCCTCTGTATAAATACATTGTGCTTTCCTGTTCGTTGCTTTTAAAAAGTGCTTCACAAATATTAAATATAACTATTCTGCTATCACTCTGCAGAAAAACATTGTTTTTTAGGAGGAAACAAAGAATGATGGATAGTACCATCACACACTTAAACTGATATCACATTGTATGCTCTAATTTGAAGCAGCCTTGAGCATCTGAAAGGAAATTGCCTTGCGTAAAATCCTCACTCTTGGGTTGCCTGCTTTCAGGTGTATTACGGGAGCCTAGAACCCTTTTGAAAGTGTCATTTGTTTCTCATTGCTCTGATGTGCTCCCTGTGAACACAGTCAGTGCTTGTTCTTTGGGAGTGGGAGAGACCTCTGACAGATCTATCAAATACGTGGCTTCCACTTGCAAGCCCAGGTTGATGGCCACAGCCTCCTGTTCTGGGCTGTTATGGGAACAGGAGAGCCTGATGCTTGTCTTGCCTTCACTACTCAGTTGCCGAAATTCTGTCTCTTTATTGGATCTTGAAAATGGTAATATTGGCTAATACTGGCTTGGAAACAGCTTTTTGAGCTGTCAACTTTATACCGTTATTCCATTGTATTTATTACTTTATAACATAGTAGCTAACAGTGTTTTATAATTACATATTGTGTTGCTTCAGACCCTATCTTGTCTTTTTTTTTTTTTTTTCCCATTTGTTCATTTCATTAAATATGACTCCCACTCACCTTGGTTCCAGGTATGTCAGTAGACTTTTTCAGAGTTTGATGCAGGAAGGAGTTTGAACACACACATGATATCAAATATACATGCAATGCCTGAGGCTTTGTGGGATTATTTATGTACTTGATGCACATGTGCTTACCCCATGGGCTGAAACATCTCTTAGATCTGTGGTCATGTTGCAGTGCAGCGAGTGTTGACCCATCACGCAGATCAGGCTGTTGCAAACAGAATTCCTGGATCCCGTTCGTAACTCATCCGTTGACTTGTGCAGCTTTCGCATGGGTGACTGGAAGCTGCAGGTGAACTGATGCTGTGTGCGCAGGATTACGTACACAGAGCATGGGTCCCTGTGTACAATTGGGCTTCTTACGTGAACCATCTACTGCAGTTTTTCAGGCCCTTTTGGAGCAGTAGCAAGGTGATAGAGCCTCTGCATGTTTATGCCTGTTAGCTTGCTGCTAGCTTAGATTTCATGATGACCACAGGTATCTATGAAGAATGTTCCTTCTATACGCTGCAAACCTTGCAGCAGGCCGTTTTTTTTCAAGAGTCAGCACAATGGGGCACATTTGGCATGTTGAGATCCTCTGTGGTCACCTGTATGGCCCTGCTCCGTGGCGCTTCTCAGTTTTAAGCTTGCCTTTGCTGTCTGCTCAGTGGAGATTTACCAGTGGCGATACCTTGTAGAGGAAGGAAAAATATAGTACACTTACTGTTGAACTTTTCTTTGGGCCCCTTGAAGGACTTCTCATCAGAAAAGGTGATGTCCATTTCTCATGGATTGAAAGTTTGTTCTTGGAGTTAATTCTATTGGGTGCTCAGCAGATCATGTCCCACAGCTGAATTTGAAAGGAGTGAGAGATTTGAGATGGTCACTCTTCAGAAGGTGGAGCAGACGCAGCTGGCTATCAGTTTCATGCGGCAGCACTGTCCTGTTGGGATTACGTTGCGTCTGTTTACCGGAAAGCTGAATGCAGTTCTTGACTTGCCTCTATTGGGTGTACCCCACTGCAGAGCTTTCCTTTGGCTGTTTTGGCAGCGTTTACAGGCTCTGTAAAGTGCTTACATCAATGTAAAAGAAGCGTCTGCTGATTTTTAGTCTCTACTTAAGAATCATTAAAAATCACACCCTAATGAAGTACAGGTTTCTTTGATGTGTTAGTCTGGTAAACAGGGGCAGTCTCAAGTTCTGCTACTGGTATTTGAATCTGTTGGGTTCCACTTGTATAAGATGGCCTAACTGTGTTTTAATAATGGTGTGAGCTGTATCCAACTGCTCTGGCTTTCCAGATGAAATTGGTAAAATATAGATGTACTGGACACATGTAGAAAGCTGGGATTTAACTGAAAACAGCTCACCCTTGCCCTGTCCTGGGCTCTCAGTCCAGAGCTGGCTGTGGGTGCACTGTCTGCTTTCATCCTGCCTACTCCTTTTAACCAATTTTGCTACTTCTATACTTAATTTCTGTCTAGCCTTTGCATATTGGGAACTCTGAAATTGAGACTTATGTCTGTCTTCTCTGCCTTTGCTGCCTGCACTGCAAAGACAGGCTATAACAACATGAGAAACTTATCTAAATAACTGCTGCCCCTAGCTACTGGCAGTGCTCAAAGAAAATACTCAGAGCAGCTGATATCCAATATTCCCTACACAACACAGCCATAAAAATGTGAGACAGGTGCCTGGGAGTACACAGCAGACTCATCATTCAGTTCTTTTCAATCCATTCATTATTCTTTTGCCCTGGCTTTTGTATTTGTATCCAGTAACATGAAAATCTTTGTTTGACCTTTACTCACGAAGTACCCAGTGTTTGGTTTTGGATGCTCTGTTTGTGTCATCGGTATTGTGCTTCATCTGTGCCATTGCCCTGATGGTCTGTTCTCATGCAGTTAAAGTGCATTTTCTTCATGCTTCATGCTGCTGCTGTTAGCTGTTATGGGAAGAGAAAGTACTGTGCATCCGTTAATTTATTTTATTTATTCACATCTCTCCCTCTCTAAAGAACCTTTGCTGCTTTTGGTAGGGTTGTATGGTACGAAAATATTTCTCTCTACGTAAGAGAAATGACTGCTTGTGCAAACCTGATGTGAAGGCTGCCATTATTTACATATAAGCATGAGACCCAAGAATGAGAAGTTCACTTCTAGAGTCCTCAATTACAAGCAAATATTTGTCTGGAAGACTTCGGAGTGGTACTTTCATCTGTAGTTGACCTGTCAGCTTTTTTCCTTATACACCTGAGATGGGATTATTGTACTCATGGATTCTAATTTCATCCAGTTCATATACTTCAGTCTGTCTTATTTATTATAAGACATCTAACTCACTCAGAAGCTTTAGACATTATGGTGATCTAATCAGCTTTGTCAATAGCTCATCTTGTATTGTCTGACATCAAAGGTTAACCATCAGAACCATTAATTCATCTGAGAGATATGAGCTGGGTTTTGCAAAACTGGGAGTAATTTGACAAACCAAGAATCTGGCAGTAGTCTATATTTTAAATTTAAAGCCAAACTATGAATGTTTCTATTTTGTTCTGTACTGTATTGCTGAAAGGATACTAATATCCCAGGTGTATATAAGCCCACAGAAGCACTGTTGGGGAACTTGAGTAGCTTGACTCTAGGCATTGAAGTCTGTATACAAACCAATAGAGATTTATAAGCTGTGTATAGATTCCGAAGCGTGCAAATACCACTTTTTATAAATACAAGGATACTGTTAAAGTATTGGTATAAAATATGTTCATGTTGCACATATGTGCCTCTGCCACATTGTCATCAAAGACAGTAGATTAGATTTTACTCCATGCCTGAGAAAATTCTTTAAAGGCTTTTCCTGAAAACTTAACATATGCTGCTACCTTTTCAATACAGCAAAGGAAATCCCTCTTCAATCATTAATTTTTTTCAAAGTGAACTCATTACAATTCCCTGCTATTCTTCTAAGAAAACAAAGTATTTTCTACTGGACATAAAGCATAAATTATTCTCTGCAAATATCTTTCATATCAAAATGACACAATTTCCAGAGCAGTAATCCCATTTTAAATATCTAAAATGCTCATTTTGTAAAACCATAAATTTCAAATCCTTGATGTTAAGCAACTATCTAAGGGCCTAACCCACTTGGACATAACTTCAGCTGAAGTCAGTGGCGTTGCTTTTTACGATGAAAGCGACTTTAATCTTCTATCTTCTACTTTGCATTTGGTCAAATGAAGAGTGTGCATATGATGAGTTCCTGGGACACATGATAGACAGGAGCCTTATTAGGCTGCGGGAAATTGAACACTTGATGGCTGCCAGACTGAAGATGAGAATCTTGTTGATGTAGGGTTTTGTCGAAGTAAAGGATATGGTTTAAAGCTCCCCTTAAGTGTGCATATGTCTACATCTGTGTGCATATAAAACCATGAATACAAGGTTATAGAAATGTTTGAGGAGCGGAAGTTAGATAGCTTTTGTTAAAGATCTGAAGCTGCTGCTGTCTTAAAATTCAAACCACTCTTCAACATGTCTTTCAGGTATTCAGGTTCTAAATGCTTTTTCCCCAGTATCTTTCATTGTAGACAAATATCTCTGCAAGTCTGTACAATACCTTTTTTCCTTAGGATATTTGTTTGTGGTAAAACTATCCTTGTGAAAGGCAAGTCTATGTAAAAATAGCATATTGGTATTGTGACTACTTAAAAAAAATTCTGAC
The DNA here is from genome assembly GCA_013389965.1 of Todus mexicanus. Lineage (NCBI taxonomy): Eukaryota > Metazoa > Chordata > Aves > Coraciiformes > Todidae > Todus > Todus mexicanus. The sequence continues at coordinate 15,970 of WEIS01002419.1, read as the reverse complement.
CTGCTGTTTTATTGCAGAAGGGTGTTTATGTTATGCTTAAGGAAAAAAATATTCCAGAAGGGTTTCTTTCAACCTCATCTGTTTTGCATGTTTTATAACAGTAGAGCTCCCCTAAATGAAGATTCCTGCTCTATTTGAATAACAAAACTTGGATCACTTAAGAAAAAAAGCAGACTGTCAAGCAGACATTTAATGCTGCTGAAATTTCACATCACAAACACAGCTCAACATGTAAGGTAGTTGGTTTGTAAAGAAGCCTGAGCAGGCTGCTGCAAATTATAATTACTAATGTAATAATTACCGTAACTAACAGAAATGTGACTTAACTTTGAGCTTTCTGTCCTCATTAAACTTGTTCACCTTCTCTGAAACTCTCCATGCTGCATGCTAGCACGGAGCAGTCGTATCCCCCGACCCAGCATGAGTCAGGGGTGCAGCCGTGATACCAGCCGTGAGAGCAGTCGAGATACAAGCCCTGCTCGGGGCTTTCCTCCACTTGGTGAGTACATGTAGGCATTGGAGCTTTAAGGATCAATATTTTTTTTTCCCTTTTCCCTTGTTCTGATTGCCCTTTCAAGACACTGCCAGGTGGAATGAGTTTGCTTCCTGTCCTCTGTTGGATTCCTGGCTCACTCCCTATTTCCAACCCTGTTTCCCTGCTGTTTTCTTCTGCATGCTTCAATTCTGGTTCTCAGCATTTCACTGTTAGCAGGAAAATAGTTTAGTTTGAACTTTTGTAATTTTTAGTTTCATTAAATCAGCTCGTATGGGGCTGCTGTGCTTCACTTGATAGCGCTGATGGAAATTTACAGGAGAGCAAGGATCTTTTTGCTAGGTCATAGAGGAGCAGTCAGTAGCGTTGTAGCCTGTAGTTGAGTGGCTCTATGATCTGGTTTTCTTTCACCTAGGTACCGTAACAGTATATCATTGCTATACTAAATCCTTCAACAGAGGTAGAAGCTTTTTTGTAGAGGTTTTACGAGACATTGTCAATCATCGATTAACGAGTTGCACGTGCGATTTTGTAGGAAACTTTTCAAAGCAGCCTTAAAGTCGTGGAAAGGCTGAGGTTTTAAAGGACCGTCATTAGCGTGCAGCTTAAGTGTACAGTACAAATAGAAAATCTCATTGCACTTACCACATGTGGAAGTGTTTCTGCACAATTCTGAAAACAGCAGGGTAGTGAATGTTTCTGATCAAATGCCATGTCATATATTCAACCAAATACATTACTTGTACAAAAGGCTTGTTTGTCATCTCAGACATGAAGTATGGTTCATGTCCAGGCCCTCTTCATTTATGTAGGAATTTCTTAGTTGCGCATGTGGTATTAGAAGTGAGAAAGAAGCTCTTGCCAATGTCATGAAGGCTGAAGAATGGTATTACCGGATCTATTTTGCACATAGTGGCAAAATACAAGTCTGTGACGTAATGTGTAAGCGGAACGTAGTTTGGGCTCAATTCTGCAACTTTAATACAACAGTGAGAAAAGGTTGTGACAAATATATAGACAGATGGGCAAAATTTTCCTGTTTGGTTGTCAAACTTGATTAAAATACTGTACTTAAATGATCTCTAAAACTTTTATAGATGTTGTCATTGTTGATTTGGCTACCAGTTCAGAGCCTGGCTGTCTTCATCCATATGAAATCACTGGCAAAAATCCCATTTCAGTGATGTAGAGTGAAATCTTCAAGTTAATATTTTAAGTTTGGGGGTTCAAAAAGGGTTTTTTTAGCTATAAAATAATCTTACTTGCATTATCTGAAATACTTCATTTTCTGCTAAAAAATGTAAGGAATTCAACTTAGCATTCAGAACCTGGTTCCTAGTTCTTTGAGATAAATAGATAAACTTTTTCTTGTTTAAATGAAGATGATTTGATACCAGAGCCATAAAGGAATAATAGAGACTCAACTATGGCATGTTTTTATAGTTACCTGCCTAGCTTCAGTTTTGGATGAAGCTTTTTTTTTCCTCAGCCAAAGCACCTACGCAGGGTGGATTTCAGGGTTAACTCGTCACTGTTCTATGTCATTGTGCTGTGTTTTGTTCATTTTATTGAAAAAACTATTAATTTAAATACTGTCTTGTTCTGGAAAATAAATGCAGTGTACCAGAATCACAGTTCATGTGAGCTTTGTACACCACCACCGCTACTGAGTCTGACATGTACACTGACTATAAAATTTCTGTTGCAGATGTCTGTTACACTGTTTGTAATAAACTTTATGTGAAGAGAGGGTAATTTCATTTTAACTTACGATATTTAATTACCTGAAGATTAATGCATTTCTAGAAATACATTGTTATTAAGTCATCAAGCTAATGTGGGGAGAAAGTATCAATGTAATCGCAATCCAATATAGTTGTTCTCGTTTTTTTATCCTGTGTTTTCATTGAAATGCTTTAAGCTCAAACATGTTCATGAACTTGTTAATTATGTAATGAGTAATTCATCTGAAAAAAATTATATGTCAATTTAAGCCCAACCAGTATGATACTATTACAGTATTTCTAGAACTCAGTTAATTTTATGTTAATGCTAAGGTAGTATAATCCTACTGTCCATAGTCTATTTTTGCTCATAAAGATTATTTTGTATGTTAGTGAGTTATACTTAAGCTATCTCTGTGTAAATAACAGGATTCTTGAATTTGATGGTATTATGGTCACTGTCAACACTGACATCCTGACCTTGCAGATTGCTCTGCTTTGTTTTGGGGCTGCTGTGCAGATTTACATGTCTGCGCACCACAGGTCTCGTGTCCTAAGTGAGGCAACACCAGTGAGGAGTCGCTCTACACTCAGCCTCCTTGCAGAGATGTATCAATTTTTATTTATTAATTTATTTTGTTATTCCTCTTTCTTCATGGGCCTTGATCTTGCAGCGACATCCGCAGGAGCACGGTGGATGGCTTGGGAGAAAGCAATTGTGAATGCAGGATCTTAATTGTGCGGTTCAGTCAATAATCCTGCACTGAGCCTGCAAATGTTTCATGAGTTACTTCTGGTGTCAGTGGGATTATTCTCTTGAATAAAAGCACGTGTTCTCCATAGTTAAAGACAACATTCATATTCTGTATAGCTTTCAGTCAAGTTCTCACAGCTGGGAAAAAACCCTTCAATTTTATTTTTCTCACTTTGCTGATTTCTATTTTATAATGTTAGCATTTATGTTTATGAATGCTTTGTCTTAAACAGAAGAGACACCGTTTTTTTACTGCACACCTATGTGTGTAATTGACAAAGCCTATGTGTATTAGAAGGTGATTCTGCTTTATTTTTTCAGTTTCTTGACAGTACTAGTAATGATGTTAAAGCAACAAGGCCTTCGGTGAGTCTGTCGTGATGAATAGCTCAAACGAGCCATCAGTTTCTTGGGTCAGTTGCTTTGAGCTAGGTTACCATGTCATTGCTGGACACAGGGAAAACTTCCTTAGAAAAATTAAATTTCTGTAACTTGGAAATGGCTGGGCCAACTTTCCATTTGCTTTTGTAAAGAACTCACCTTTATTCTGAATCCAAGAACTGAAAACTTCTCCAAAGGCGTTTTGTGATTGATGTGCTGCTGACAACTGCGAATTGAAGTGGGAGCTGTATTTGGCTTCAGCTCTTCTGCTCCTGTGTGTGCTCCGTTGCTCTTAACAAATTGTATACATGTGATGTAATTCTAGATAGGTGTATGGTGTCCATATTAAGATTCTGTGCATGTGCATACTTAGATTCAAGAAACATGTATGCAAAATTTGTTAAAAGCAAGAGATTTTGGTAGTAGCAACTACTGTGTGTACTTGTGTTTACTTGGAAGAGAAACCTAACTTAAAGACCTATATGCAGTGGTTGGCTGACCTCCCTGTATGACTCTTTCTACTTATGTGGTTACTCATTCTCTTTGTTAATATTGTTTTTTTATGCATAGGCTAGAATGTTGTGGAGAAATACCTGCAAGCACAATTTGTAACCATTCATCATGGCTTCACTTTGGGGTTTAGATCAGACTCATCTAAATCCTGGTCTGTAGTTATGTGCTCCACGTTCTCATGATGGCCGTCTTCCAGATCTGTGGGTCTGGAACTTGACTGATGTGCACTGGGGTTTTTTGGCTGAACTGCACAGGGTTTGGGATTGTTACAAATGAGTTTTGTCATGCATCATGTTTATGGTCATGGGTGGAAGGAGGGGAAGCTACAGATGGAGATGTCGCTGTGGGGCTTGCACTGTATCTGTTATGCATTCATATACAGCGCCATTTCCCTGTCACTATGGAACACCTTTACTGGTAGTGGTCACATGCATCCCCTTTGGATTGTGGCATTTTCTGTCTCAGGTTAAATGTGTGTTAATCCTGTGGGTGTTGCCATTCCTTCTACTTGCAGCTTCTCGACGTCATTCCAGGTCCACTAGTGCTCTCTCCACTGCTGATTCTGTTGGGCAGTCAGGTGAACAAGCGCTAACTGCATGAATCCGCTTCTTATACGTAGTCTTGTTTTACACCATCTTAACATTTGCCATCATGTGCATCAGCCAGCACTTGGCATGTGCTTCTCACCGCTCTGGGGCTTTATGTTCCTTTTTTGTTAATTGTGGCTTTTTGTTTTGAATTTCATTTATTAAATGGTTTTTATTTTATGTATTTTAGGAACATTGTGAACAGTGTTTAAACAAAGGGTGATCCAGGGCTTTCTCAATTCTCCTGTAAATTGGATCAGTTGTGCAGCATGGGCTAAATCCCGACTGATGCAGAGTACTTGCAACTTGAGTTTATATTTCCTCTGTAGCAGTGTAGCAGCTCCCAATGACTAGAACCAGATCCCACTGGTTTTCATCCTATTTGTTGCTAAATATTCTGAACTCCTGTCTCTGTTAATGGAAGTTCTTTGTGGGATCCTCTCCAAAACACACAAGAGCAGCAAAAATTAAGCACCTAGTGAGCTTTCAAAACGAACTTTGGAGCATAATACATACCAATCCATCCTTCATATAATTCTAAAGGCCTTGTCCAAAGTACATTGAAGCTGTTGAAAAAATGATTCCTTTAATTTCACTAGGCTTTGTATCAGGAGACTAATGCTTACATATAATGAGAGAAGTCTATAGATTCCAGTTGCTTCTCCCCCACCCTTGTGCTGGATTTGCAGTTTTGGTGAACCTGTAACTCCCTCAGAAATCCGGATATTTCACTGGGAGTCTTAAAAAGAAATCAATGAGGGCTGCTAGCTTTGAGACAGGAGAGACCTGGTTGTGGGGACGAAGATGATGTAGACGATGAGGGCTTCAGTGTTTTCTTGGAGGCTAAAATTGTATAAGGAATTAGTTATGCTGAAAGGTATTTAATTAAACCCCTTCAGGTAGAGAGTGAAAAGTATTCTGTTTCTTGGAAGTCTAGTTAAATGGCTGTCACTTAACTAGAACTCAAAACATGTCCATTAACAGGTTACTCAACAGAAATGATGCGAGGTGATTTGAATGGCATTTTTCAAAGTTTGCATAACTAATTTAAAGTATTTAAAATACCTCAATTGTAATACAGATTTAAGCTTTGTTTACATTCAGCTTCCTGTGATAGTCACTTCATGTTTGGCTCCCTCAGTTTTGTATAAAGCATAGTGAAATTTTATATGGTTACCTGTGTTGTAAATAAAGCCAAAATCTCCCTAAAACATGGCAAAATCTGGCCAAAAAAATCATTGTTGGGACTTTTCACCAAGTTTGTAACAAGTATACTGAATCTAACCAGAGAGACAAGGGAATGTGGCCAGAGCATACCCTGCTTATTTGTCACCCAGTAACATTGGGCTTGCCTGTGCTGGTTATTCTTGGAGCCAAATGTGTTCCTAGCCCTGCGTTAGAGATACGCTGAGGTCTCTCCTAAGGTCTAACTTGTGCACTTGGATATGGCTCAAGTGTCTTGGGGAGAAGCTCAGTGACCTGGGTGTTGTGAATTGAAAGATCATTGAAAGAGGTATTTCAGGAAATTCCTGACAGCCTTGGAGACAGATAAAGGCCAGCATGCCATACTCTACTTAATTTGTTAAAAAAAGCTCAATTTTGTTTCTTTATGCTGGGTATTTAAACTGATCTACAACTGAATTACTTTGTCATTCTGTTCTTCATTTTTTTTAAAAAACAAAACAAACTATCTTCCCTTTTCTAATGTAATACTAAAATTACATGAAGATGAGTAATAATGATTTTTTTTGATGCTATGTTATTTCAGAAGTTAAAGCCAAATTCTGATCTCAGTAACACTTGAGTAATGTCATTTAGTTGGGTTTAAATATAAAACTGAGTCCAGAACTTGTCCCAACATTTACAGCCCTTGTACTGTACCAGATATCATTTACACTTAGGAAAATACTTATCTTCTGTACCTTTTTTGTAGTGTATCTCCTAGTAGTAGTGAAATTAATTTCACTCAGATCTAATGCATTATCATCTTCTCTGTGCTTCTATTAAGAATGTACAGCTGTTAGGGATGAAATACTAAATATTTGAAGTGATTTTTCAACCCAAGTGCATTAAAAAAGGGGATAGTAATAACACATACAACTTTTATTTCTTTGTGAAATGTCATAATTTGATTACTTTTTGGCAGTAGTTCTGATAAGTTTGTTTATTTTTTTTTCCCTTGTAATGTGTTTTGTAGAAAATGTGCTTTTGTTGTAAATCAGAAATGTCTTGTCTGGGTATGTAACTCTGAGGAACAGTAGGTTGTGATAGGTAACACTTCTATTTGAAATAAATACTAGTCTTAAGGTTGTGAGGGTTTTTTTTCCTCAAAATACTTCAGATTTAAAAAAAAATCTTCCCTATTTCCCCTCAGTAGCTTAATCTCTGGCACGCTCAGATAAAGCTTTTGGAATTAGGACAGTAGACAGTCTCTGATTTAAATTATGCAAGTCAATGTGAGCTAATTTCTTAAAAGATATTGCAGTGCAGTAGGTTTTTAAAGAGGAAAGCAGTGATGTTTTGTGATAAGTGCAGTGTTTTTCCCGAAATCACATTTGACCTCGGTTTTGTGGAAATCCATGATATAATTAAACATTTTCATAAACAGTATTTTTCCTTTGCTAAATTAAACATAGATGAGCTAGTGAGACCTGTGTGTCTTGATGTGTCTCTCTTGCTGCTTGATGATTGCCTCCAATGTGGATCAGCTGAAGGTCCATTAAATGGGTTCCCGCAGCATGATTCATGCACCACTGAATTTACTGGCAAAGCTCTTATTGGCACATGTGGGTGCAGGGGACAGAGGTGTAAGGTATGTCCAAGGAGGGATATTTTCAGTTCTTCTTGAGCAAAGACAAGCCCACGTGGAAATAAGCTTGGAATGCCAAACCCAATCTCCTTCTGCTTATAGACTTGATCCAGGATCCCAGTAAAACAGTATCTGATCTAGCCCCATCTGGAAGGATTGTGCTGCCAGAGCCAAGTCACTGACTCTGTCATATCCCTGCTAGGATGCCTTTCTGAATTTGACAGCTGCCCAGAGAAACTCATTTCAGTAACTTTTTTGGTAGACCAGGCAAATGATAAAGTAAGCTAATTTGCTTTAGGAATGTAAGTGGCCTTTTAGACTGAATCCTGTTGTTACTTTGGATGCCACTGAGAGCTTTGCCATCAAATTCAAAGGGAGAGAGATATTGTTTGAACAAAACAAAAGTTTGATATATCATAGAGCTTGTAAATGGCATTTAAACTGCTTCTGAAGAACAGTAATAAAAGAAAAATTGGAGCCACTTCACAAGCAAATCATAAACCTAATTTTTGTACTGTGGAGTGTAGGGTTAGGCTAATCTGGGGCTGCTAGTCTCACATCCTTGCCTGAGAAAAAGGAGGAGGATGGATGAGTGCTCAGGTATTAACATGTTCTGACACTGAGCATGATTCTGTCTCTCTGAAGTTAATGAGAAGCTTTGTCTTGATTTCTGAGAGTGCCAGATTGGGACTGGCGTGTCTGCCTCTGATATTAAAATAAAACTTTGAAACAACTTCTGAGTAAAAAGAAATACAAAATAGATACCCTACTTCCCAGCTTAAAAAAAAAATAAATGAAAAGTTGCCCTGAGGATCCGAAATTGTCTCTGGGGCCCAACAAACAATAGTTTATTTCTTACTGTAATGGCAAACTCTGTAGAGCTGTGGATGAAAGTGTTTAATGGAAAAGCACTGTGAGTTCCCAGAGCCTGTGGGGAGAGCCGCTCCGGCACCTGATTAGGATTCCAAGGGAATGTGAATTCATTTAACAATCCCTTTCAATGTTGTCTTTTGTGCAGACCGGTTTGGACTCGGACAGCCAGGCAGGATGCCTGCTTCTGTGAATGCCATGCGAGTCCTGAGCACAAGCACAGATCTGGAGGCTGCTGTGGCCGATGCACTGGTAAGAGGAAAAATACAAAATGCTTCCAACACCGGAAAGTGGCTTGAAGTTACCTATACGTACATTCTCCTATTTCTAAATAGCTTTGTTCTGATTGTGCCAGTGTCTGACGCTGTAGAGTTAGTTACTTTTTGCTGGCTTGTCTTTGGGTTTATCGGCAGCAATATTTGTTTCCTTATTCCATGTTAGTTCTCCACAGCTGTTATCAAAGAGTCTGTTGTGGCTTGGGGCTGGAGCAGGATGGGTTCAATCACCAGTTTATTTTTCACTTGGCTGTTGGAGGATGTACATGGCACTGTGGGGGTGCTTGGGACCTGTGGGGTCAGGGATTTCCATCAATCCCATTACCTGCATGAAGACTGTCAGAAAAACACAATGTTCTCTGTTAGCATTGATTCCTGATCAGGTTTCAACAAGAACTGAAAATCTCAACAGTTCCTGCCCTGTGTTATTTGCACCTGGCTAGATGCTTGGATCAGCTCATAAATTGGCTTGCCTGTGATCAGTACCATCTCATGCAGCTAAATTGAAATGTGTTTGTCTAGTTTGCTGCTACTACTTCCAAACATTCGGTGCATTTCCAAGTAAATTTATTGGGAGTTTTTTAAAAAAATAGTCCTGTATAATGTACTATGATATCTCTCGGCTAGAACCCAGGAGTGTTTTCTGCTCTTCAGAAGACAAGCTTTAAGATAAGCCTTTGGATTTACCTTGAGCATTTGGGGGAGAGAGCACATATAGAGACAGAAGCAATTATTGTACAGCATTAGCTGCGTACCTTAGGTCTTCACCAGCTCTAGACCTGGGCTGAGGGGAGTATTTTCTGATGTACCTGGAGACTGTTATTATCTCGGATCTCTCTTTATGAAGAATGAACTGTGTCCCCAGAGTTTGTGATAAATGTCCTTTCTCCATTTACTAGTTTACTTTCCCTAAGGATGGCTAACTTTTTTTTTTTAATTTAATATTTGATTATCACGCTGCTCATGTCACCTCCATTTCTAGATGATGATTAGACTACTCCTAGAGAAATGTCACTTTTTACCAAATCTACCTTTCCATTAAAAGAAAAAAAAGTATTTGTGAACAGTATGAAGTATGTAATAGATGGCACTGTTGCATTTAGTGGGCTGAATCAGTAGTGAGCATTTTCATTACCAAATACAACAGCTTGAGAGCCAATTACTTCTGTCAGCACCTCAAATTTGGCACCAGAGCAGTTCAGGGAATAACGATAGGTGATGGTTTGCTTGTGCAAATGAAATCAGGCTGAGTGTGAGCAGTGGCTGAATACAGGTCTCTTGAGGGAGGAGAGGGCCACAGTGTTTCGATTCACTGCAAATCCCCGAGATCTCTTTGGGTGTGACTTAATCTTCAGCTAGACTTAGAATTCCCTTTGAAATATTCCTCACTTTAAACTAAATGCCATTACACTGGAATGTTAAAATCTCCAAGGGTCTTAAAAGGAAGACCCTTAAGTCTAGCTGGAAAGTAAGTGGTGCTGCTGACTTAGTTGATCAATCTGGATTTGTGTGACTTTAGGGGATGCAACATGATCTTGTTGTCCCCTTCTTTCCCACCATCCCAATTTACTCTTTTATTTGGTTATCTTCTCACAACAGACAATTTACAAGCTCTGTTCAGACTCCTTTTGAGAGAGTAATGTGATGCCAGCTTTCGTCTAGCAGCCTTGTTTTGAGAGAAGTATTCTTTTCCCTGTAGTAGGAAATGAAAAGAACTTCTCCAGAGATAGTTTCAGCCAAATACTCGGTTTAAACAAAACACAGTGGGTCATTTTGTGACCTCTGCTCCCTGTGTACAATTCCCGTTGGATCCACTGTTTCTGTTTGAGAGGTGGACTTGGCCTAAACCCGCAGTGTCTATACTGGGAATCAATGCTCAGATCTGTCAGAAGAGCTCAAAGGGTGTTGGGAACTTTGGCGTCAAGTAAGGCCTTTAAGTCAGGGGCGCCAGACAGGGGGTCTTAAAAAAAGCTAAACTTCAAAAAAAATGTGGTGTAAGAACTGCAGCTTGAAAGAACTTGGTTAAGTGAAGCTGATAAAATGTGCTGTACTGTAGATAGTGGTTTCCTGACATCAAAATTTCTTTCCAAGTCTCTAAAATCAAATGCTACTGCCATGTGTGAGGAAATAAATCATTACCGAAAACTCTGGTATCTTCCAGAGGAGCATTTCTGAAAAGTAAGCAAAGAGGTGCTGTATATAGATCTGTCATTAAAAAAATTATACAGATAATCTCACTTCCAAGCTACCTGATAGAACTTGTAGGCTATGCAAGTAGTGAAACAGGAGATAAAGTCAGGCGTTATTATACCCATTTTTATTTTGCATAAACTGTTTGTTGTTTTGTTTTTTTTTAATTTGCTAAGACACATTTGCTATACGTTTTTGTTGCAAAACCAAACCCTACATAAGCTTCTGACATAATTCTCTATGCTTTTTCCCACCCTTCAATATTTTCCTGCCTACAGCTGTTAGGAGACTCCAGGAGCAAGGTACTAGTGCTTTCTTGACTTTTTATTTCTATTTTCCAACTTTCCCCACCTTATTGCTGACACCCATAATACTGCACTTGAGTTAATTTCTACTCTTCGATCCTGCAGTCCTAGTGAAAGCAAAACTCTGGCTTCAAGTCCAAGAACTGCAGGACTGGACACCGGAAGAAATTCTCTTGCAAACACTTTAGAATATAGATGATCTTTTTCTGATACAGTGTTTTATCAATCATGCTCTGTTAAGGTTCACTTAAGAGTTTGTTTTGTAGTATAGCATACAATTTGTTTTGCTACCATAATTATTCTAATATCCCTCCTGTAAGGCTTGAGGTTGACTAAGATGTACCTGAGGGAATCAGGTCCTCTAATGCCATACTATGAAAATGAGTAGGATTTGAGTACTTAATTCCCTTAGGAGCCTCTGGAAAAATCCTAGCCCAAACTAACAGAGAAATTGTAATCTCCTATATCCCAGTGCATTTCTAGAGTCACTTCATTATCAATATCAGTGACTGTGCATGCCAGCACAGATTCCTTCAGCTCTTTCTTCCTTCATTTTTTATTTCTTAAAATAGAGGTTGTATCATCATTGAATCTGTAATAATGGAATTGACCATTATTGACAATAAAACAACATACAATATCACTGCAAGTAGCTAATTCCGGTGAGCATAAGTATGTTGCTTTCATGTTGGGGAAGGGAAGCGCAGCTCCCCTTAGTCACTCAAATAGTCTCATTGAAATCAATGGGATCTGGCTTGCTCTACTGTGAGAGGTACACTGGCAGTGCTTGGTGGCATCTAAAAAATCCACTTATGTCACTATAACAATAACATTAGTCTTCCTTTTAGTGATTATGTATAGAGTGTTTTACTTTTGTCAGTGATGTAACCTATATAACTTATTAAGATCAAGTTTTCCCTTTTCCAGAAAAAGCCAGTGAGAAGAAGATATGAACCCTATGGGATGTACTCTGATGATGATGCTAACAGTGATGCATCGAGCGCTTGCTCAGAGCGCTCCTATGGTTCCAGGAACGGTGGCATTCCACACTACCTGCGGCAGACTGAAGATGTGGCCGAGGTCCTGAACCACTGTGCCAGCTCCAACTGGTCTGAAAGGAAAGAGGGACTCATAGGCCTTCAGAACTTACTGAAAAGCCAGCGGACACTGAGGTGACCTTGATAGTTTTATAGTATCAGTCACTCATGAGAGATAACTACAGTCAGAAGTCAGTAATGTGTACCAACCTCATGGAGGGCAGTATCTTTCACAACTGTGAAGGCTTTGTCTTGACAATGTAGGACTTCTGGAAAATTTTCTACTATATCAGTGTAATGTGTTAGATTTGTAGCAGTAATGTAGAAAGGACTTAAACATACTATTTTCTCTGAGCATTCCTCTGTCTCTTGAAGACCTCCATTGATGGGTTCTTGTTGCAGCACAGGGAGATTTCCCACAAGGATGGTTTTGTAAAATGCATGCAAAGGCTGGTACTAGTTTTGCATTAGTCGGTTTGAACTTTCAATATTTATCCCCACCTGCCCCGCCAACTTAGTGAAGCAGACACTCACTGTGCATTCTAAAAATGACTCAGTCTGTGTGTGTTATAAAGATGGATCAGATGATGCTCTCAGTGTGCTGGGTATAATTTGAAGGCTGTGTTAGGTGTAATTATAGATGTCATTTGTAACTCTTGAAAAATCTTATATCAGAAACCTGAGTCTCCAAAATATGTTGTAGTTCATAATGTAGGGGGAAGTTTCTTAGAGCAATGAAATAGGTGTACCAAGTCTGGAACTTAGCTTATGGTAGGAGAGGCAGACTTTTTCCCTTGTTCAAAGTGCCATAACTCTTTAAACACCTTTGGCATGTGACACATTAAAACATCTTCGAATTAGCCAGTATTCATTTGGAAACTTCATATGGCAATGGTCACTTGGCTCCTTTGAAGATAACATTCATGAATAGCTGTGACATTTTGTTTTCCTGTTATGAATATTACGTAATTAAATTATGTCCAAGTTTATAAGTGGTTGTTTTATGGTTTGTAGCCTACCTATTTGGATTTGTGCAATTGTTTCTGTTTAAGGAGACCTTCACACTGACTGAAAATATTTGACGGTTCATGTTAATTGGCTGAATTAAAATGTACAGAGAGTAGGACTGGAAAGATTATTCTTTTGCCATTGTAAAAATACTCTAGCACTTCACATTATGTGGCACTGCCTTTAAGTGCAAAGTGCTACAGATTTTTAATATGGGTAGGTAGAGTCTCTAGATCAGAGATTCTTTTTGATGTGGTCTGTTTATGAGTCTCTTAAAAGATACTTCCCATGTGTATGCTGTCTTTTTTCCATTTCTTTGTTTTAATGACCTGTCTGGAAAAATTGTGGCACCTCGTATAGTTGTATGAAGAAGTTGGGTGAGGCTTTGATTTTACTGTAAATATGTGTGAGGATTATAACCAAGGCTTTGAGTGCTGTTGGGGGTAGTTCAATGGAGGAAATGCTGAGAAGGTTGGTTGATGGGCTTATTAGCCCAGATCAATAGCTATCCGCAGAAATGCCATCAGAATTAAACAATTGTTTTCAACCCTGCTGGTTGCAGTGTTTGAAATGTACTACTGTTACTAGTCCCTCTAGCTAGCAACTTTTGTAGCTTTGATCCTGAATAATTTACAAACCTGTCCCAGAAACTACACCCCTGCAAAGGTGGGGTTTTTTTAATTTTATATTGGTTATATTTCTCTAGATTATATTTCATCTTGATTTGCTTTTGGTCTGCTTCCTCCTTGGTTCAAGGTTGATCTTGTGCCTGTTCTAATGATCAGATTTTGTCATCCTATTTGTTCCCACGGCATCTTGCAGAACATCAAGGTCATTAGTTCAAGGGACGAGTCTGTCTGTCTTCTTATTAAACGTAGTATCTTCTGTTGTGGTGTAACAAGTTTAATAAAAGGCAGTGATGTGGCTGGGTTTACTCTAGCACTAAGAATAGATCTTGGGTTAGCTGGGAATTGCATATACAGAAGGACGTGTATGCGAAGTGCTACAGCACTTGCCTACCCTCTGTTTCATACTGCTTCATGTGGCCTAGTTCCTTAGACCAGGACAGCTCCCCATAAGATCTTCTAAATAAAACAAAGCCAACAAGTCCCTTAAGGAAATGTTCTTCCACTGCTTGTTTCAGTTTAGTACTTGCATTGTTGCATCAGGTCCATAAGCTTTTAGGAAGAGATGCTTACGCTTGCTGTCTTCATGTAACCTTCGTGCAGAAGGAAAATTCATTAGAGTAATAAATAAGGGTTCATTCAGAGAGCTGCAATCTGAATGAAGTCAGGAGAGCTTTGTAGAGTAGTCATTTTGAGACTGCAGTTTCATCCTGAATGAAGCTGATAGCTTGATGTGGCATTGGTACAAAGACATTTTCCTCTACATGAAGCTCTTGAGATAATTTTTTTTGGTGCCCTTTAAAAATTCGATCAGCGTTTCACGGATAGATTTACTTGAAAAAATGTCCTGTGTCACTTATAAACAAGCTAATATAAAATAGCTGCAGACTGTTAGCATGTTCTGGCCTGTTCTTTGAAGCACATTTCCAGAGAGAGATAGATGTTGGTGGACAGTAGAATTAATGTCTTTCTGGAAAGAGGATACCCATAGGCAAGACCTGAATGGCTGTTCCCCAGACAATCTGTGTGCATTTCACTAGTTGCTCTGGTTTCATAGCAATTGTGAAAAATGCCTAAATGAATCCACAGTATGCAAGAAATGTTACCTAACTGTCTTGCTCTGTTTTTGTTTGTGCAGTGAACAAGCAAAACTTCTGCATTCTTTGGCAGTTTGCCTTGCAGGGAAACTAAGACTTGTATTTTAAATACATTGCAAATAAGAGCTTTGGCACCACACAGTTCTTCTAACTAAAACTCAGTATTTGTGAAAGGAACACATACATCATTCTTTTTTCCCCAGCACAAAAAGAGAATTACTCAGCACCTAATAATCTCTTACTAATAGAAATTTAGATCGTGCCTGGATTTCATTATCTTCTGATTTACTTAGGTTGCCCATTTTTTTATCTGTCTTCCACTTCTGTATATGTGTCTCCTCAATGTGCTCAGACTTTGGAGTCAGTTCTGGTATCTGTTAGTACAGTGTGATTCTAGCCTGATTTTACTTAAGCAACTGAGAATTTTGGCCAAAATATTTGTGATTAGTATATACTCAAACAGCAGAAATATTCTGATTTTACTTGAGAATTTGAATTCCCTGACACACAGGAGACTTGAGAAACCTATTCTTAGACTGCGAAAGACCTGTGTTTCAGTGAGTCAGTGACCTCAATGCAGGCAGAAAGTAAATACCTTCCAAATGTGCACGTTTTGAGTTGTTCTCTGCAATCCAGAATGTAGAAGAAAATAGAAGCAGCACAAAATACACATCTGGCTTATGACTTAAAAAAATGTGTATTAGATTTCTTAATGTAAAACTTATGATCCCAGCAATTAAGCTACAATGTCAGTTAAGATTTTGCCTAGATACAGAATTTTTAGAAGTGTGATTTAAGTAACATTTACATAAAGAAGGCTAGATATTTCAGCTGTTACTATTTATTAGCTTTTTTGCTACAACTAAAGCTTTAGCATTAATATCATGTTTTATTTATGTATTTTAGCCGAGTCGAGTTAAAAAGGCTGTGTGAAATATTTACTCGCATGTTTGCTGACCCTCACAGCAAGGTAAGATCACAAAGACTTGGCTGGCTCCCTTGTATTACCATGTGTGCACATTTGACACAGTTCCAAGATGAATGTTTTGTATTTTTACCCCTGCCATCTGCTGGGGAAACTGGCATTTATAAATCTCCTTGATGTTTATCTGTTTTACAGTGAAGGGATGTGTCTCAGTCTCTCTTGCTAGGAATTGGTTACTATGTGCTTCCCACAGAACAGCCTAATGTCTTTCAGATGTCAGCTCCTGGAGTGAGAAGTTCAGTTTTATCTTTACTTCTCTAGGGAGCATCACAGTAGGGTGAGGTCCATGAAGGGTAATGAGCCATAGTTCAGCATA
>WEIS01002414.1:0-10088 GCA_013389965.1 Todus mexicanus | reverse complement strand
CATGTGTTTCCCTATCGTGCTTACCCCAAAGGGGAAAAGAGAGACAAAGCCCCTCTCAATCAAAGAAATAGCAAATGGTATCATGCCAAGCCAAATGAAGTAAATGCAAGGCTCTGAATTAAATCTAAATATGCAAAAGTAAACTGATGAGAAGTATAAAAAGGCAAAAGTCAAAGTGGTTTTACACGGTCTGATGTTATTTTTTTCTGATTCAAACTGCTCACTGGCACTGAGAGAATGCAAAATACCAAAGATTGCCAAAAATCTTGAGTTCCTTTAGGACAATACAGAAATACAAGGATGAGTGCCTTGGCTCTACCGTACCACTCTAAACATACAATTTATTCCTGAAAATCATCTCATTTACTGATTTACAAATAGTTAGTTCTATACCTTTGTCTTGTTAGAATTATGACGCAAAGAGAAATAGTTGTTGAAGAGATGTAATCATAATGAATGAATTCTTTACCTCTGAGAGTCTGCCAATGGAGTGCCGTACATAATCTGCCACTGTTCAATCAATATGTATGAAGAATAATACAATGAAGAAGGGATTGTTAACATCAAATGAAAGAAAATACCCAGAGGAATATGAGTTTCAGATTTATGCTCTCCAACAAAGAAGAATTTCTATAGCATTTATTCTGAAAACCAGACAAATAACAAGTCCACCTGGGACCTAAGACAAAGACACTGAGCTAAGTCTCAGGCTTATTTTACTACCTTTATTTTGTTAAATTAAAATTATTCTTGGATTTAATGTAAATTAATGATTATTAAACATAATTTGAGCTATATTTTCTTAAAGGATCCTTTGGGAATAAAGCAATCATGTCAAATGCAGTTAATGTCAAAACTGGAATAAATAAATTAAACATCAAAATCCAACCCTAAGGTACCTCTGCTTTCAAGTAGAAAAATACTGGTTTGGATATCTTGACATGTAATTAGAAAGCAAGTGTGCAGGTGTGCATGTAACTAACCCTGAATTCAGGATGAACCACTCAAAATAACTGCACAGCCAGATACTCAAAACAAATATTGTGAAATAAAGTTAATAACATAGAGGTATATCTTATGCATGAGGTGTAGACATCTGCAAATAAAAAAATAACCACTTAATTTGCAAAATAAAGCAGATGACACAAATGAATATTTCAGTTTTGCTTTGAAAACCTAAACTGTGATCCTGATTATATCTTTTGCAATTGCAATGCTAAGCTCCTAGTAATGTATCCTGTAGGACACAACTACCCACAAATATCTCACAGAAAGAGGATATTTAAGATAGAGAAAATGTAGTCAATTTTCGGAAAGATAGTATGCAATATCAACTTTAATGTTGACATGATTGTTAGCTATTTCACAAATATTAAGGTGCACAGTGACAATCTTTGGAAGGAAGTTTTAGTCTACATGGTCCAGTCATCATACCTTTTAAAAAACACCGAAAAATTTCTTAGCTTCTGTACACTAATAGACTGCTCAGGGTTCCATCTAGTTTTCATTGAAATATGAAAATCTAAGCCTAAAATATGAGAAGCTTAGCTGAACAGAAGTGAATTACGTGAATAAGAACAATAAGATGAATTAGGCCACAGAGTAACACTTCAAAAAATCAATACTGGACGCAAAAAACCTCCAAACTTAGTCACACTTTGTTGTATTTTTTGATCTCAGATATATCTGAAAACATATACTGTAAAATGTTACAACAGAATTAGATCAAATTATTTTTGATTAATCACTTTAAAATGTGAAGATGTATCTTAATACAATATATAATTTATTTTCTGGTGTCCATCCTCAGCAAAACTGAGTTAGACATGATTATTACTATCCAGCATAACAAATCACACATATCAGTCATTTACTGGTGCTGCCTCTCAACTCTTCCTTCTTTGAAGTGCTAAGAACAATACTGATTCTTGAACATCATGTTCCAAGAGATTAATGGAGCCTAAATTTCAAAGAAAGAATACCTCACTAAAAAGAAAGCTAATGAACAAAAAATTACATGTTCCTTTTGGTTCAATCTGTGTTTATTTCTGGGGAGGAAAAACAATAAACCAAATTGAATAGTCTCATAAACCCTATTTACTGAGAAAACCTACATGAATGAGAAAGACAAAGGAAAACAGAAGAAGGTAAGAGCATTTGGGTAAAGACTGTTACCAGTTGAAATAAAAGGGAAGTGAAGACTGAAGTTATAAGAGAGCAGGGAAAAACATGTTGAAGAGAAGAATGTGAAAGCACATTTTTCTGGAATATGCATATGTTATACATACAGTTGAGAAGGTTCAGACTCAAATAAAAAAAATCATCTAAAAAATTCAGACATCAATAAATACAGTAAAATCATTTACTTTTGTTGTATACTTTTAAGGAAATACCTATTTAGGAAAAGAACAAATGGTATGCAGCAAATTAAACAAAACAAAACAGAAAAAAATTAGACAAATCTTTTGGTGTTGAAATTATTCACTAAGGCAAGTTTAAACCTGCTCCAGAATCTCAGACAAATATATCTGCTTCTTCTCTCTCCATTACCTTCTCCATTACCTAACTGGTGCAGTTTAGCTGTCAGACCTCACTGGAATCTAAGTAAATGGAATTGCCTCATTTCATATGGAATCTACAGATCTTGTCATTAAAATAGTATTAACTGGTTGTGAATCACATTTACACATCAGGACTGTATGAGGATAGCTAAGAAACAGATTTTCACACTTGAAGTTTTTCACTAGACAGATTAAATATAAGTAAATTGTAACAAGAATTTGTAAGCTGACGGAAGTATATAATTTTTATGTTAGTTGCTACCATGTAGTTTTAAAAAATACAAACTAAACAACTGTTTTCACTTTGACTTCGTGCTTCATCTATCCATATTCACTTATTGTACCGAAACAAATTCCAGCAAAATTGAGTCTAGATTCTCAGTTTTTGAAATCTGTGTTTTGAAACTGCATCTTCACATTCAGAAAGTTTGTCAAGTTGGCTTGAGAAGTTTTTATACTCTTTCCTGTCTAGTCATGCTAATATACATAGCTTACACTACATGTGCCACTGCATTGTACTGTAAGTGTTAATGTATTTAAAATGCAAGCTTTTTGGAGAACAGGAATGTGCTGCACATTAAGTTAGGACAGGAAAACTTGCACAGTACCAAAAAAAATTACAGATTTAATTGTTCAATCAAAACTTAGATGTTTGTTTGCAATTTAAGAAACCTTTAGAAGGGAAGTGAGAACATGGAAGAAGCAAAGGGAAAAAAGGTTCAGTATGAATATATTTGGTATGTCTATATAGGTGGATACACACACATTCAAGGTACATTACTTGGAGACACCTGCTATATAAGAAAGTAAAGAAAATGTATGTCGCCTTTGAACCTCTAAGAAACATTTTTTAAAATCCTAATGATTCCACAGAATACATCATAAAAACTTATTTCACAATAATCTAACCTTCATTTTTAAACTCCTCAGCTGCTATGCTAAGAAAGAAAAACAACAACAACAAAACCAAACCAACCAACCAACCAATAACAACAATGCCCCCTCTCCCCCCGCAAAAACAACCCACAAAACCCCCCAAAACAAAACAGAAAAAAAAATCAACTTTGCTAGATATGAAAGTGAATTTAGCTTGGATACTAAAAGACAAATAACTTTTTCTCAGAGTGCACCATGGTCAGTTTTGGCAAAGCAAAACTTTTTCTAGAATAATTAAAAATTTAAATTAGAAATTTAATTAATAAATCAGCATCTATTATAAGCAAAGTATGTTGGAGGAGGATAATAAATAGCAAGATGATAAATTTCAGATGCTGCCTTTGAGAACCACCCAGACATATGTCATCCAGTCTTTAAAAATCCTTATCCTGTGTAAAAGTGCACTTCTACTTTTTGAAAGTCTTCGTTCATGTCTTAGTAGGGTGATCAATGGCAAGTACAGGAAAATTAACATAGAGAAAGTAAGAATGAGTGACGTTATCTGTATGATTTAATGCATGGTAAAAAAATAGATTGGAAAAAGGAAAAAGAAGTGGGAGACTGATTCACGTTTTTTCTCTTTTTTACCCACGTCTTTCACATGAACTTAAAAGCCTAAAGATCCATGACAAAAAAATATTAGAAGTGACAAACTACAAATCATTAGCTTAATAGCTGCCACAAGAGCTATCACATATTGAAAATGTTAAAGTGCAAATTTACACACAATATGCTCAAGAAAATACACATATTGAAGAACATATATATATGCAAAGGAGAGAAATTAATAGCAAACTTTAAAGATTTAGCTGTTTATTGGTAATGTAGGAAAAAGTGAGATATTCCTTAACTCAGATCAAAAACTGATGAAGGATCTTTTGTCTTTCTACAAGTGCCTTGAATGCCCTCTGCCTCTCTCCAGGGTTTAGCTGCCTGGGCTAAACTTCATTGTGACCTGCCTTGGTTCGGGAGCACCTTTGAGCTCAGGTGTTGTGCCTTGGTGCTGGCCTGAGCTGAAGTCATGGACATCCCTGACTCTCCTCATATGGGTCAACGTAACAGCCTGGCCTTGACCAGTTCCCCTCCCCATGGCCTTTCCCAGACCTCCAGGGCTGTGTTTGACCCCAGTGACCATCGCCGGACCTGCAGGGTGCTGCAGCTATGTGCCAGGAGAGTGAGGCCCCTATGTGCCGCCATCTCCTGCCTCCAATCACCTTGCTAGCACAGGCAGCACCTGCTCTAGCTTCTCTCTGGGCTGGAGAGATGGTACTGGAAACACAAATCATGACTCAAAGGAGCTCTAGTGAAACTCTCATTTGAGAACGATTTCAAGATTCAAAATTCTCACCAAGTATGATTTTCTCATTTGCACAGAAGAACTAGGAAGCGGTTTCAGCTAGGAATGGGAAGGACTTGATCCTCATGGCCATTCAGTTGCAGAATAGTAAGCCTAACATGTTCTATCACAGCTTTTCTCTTCTCCTGTTCCCATACCTCCCACAATGGAAAAGTGAAACACAGCTGAGGAAGCTCTGCATCTAATCTTCACCTTCCTCCTAAATTTAAATACAATGAATGCCACTTTTCTGATTGCCTGGAGCTTGATTCTGTCAGCAGGATTTTAAAACAAAGCTGATCCTCAACAGTGAAGTCCATGGAGCCTTAACACGAGACTTTATTGGGGTGAGACTGAGAATTTTGGTACTACTAACTTATGCTGAGTTTCAGCACACAAAGCCTCATGGCAGTTTGATAAAGTGATGTAACTTGGCACTTTACAGAGAAACTATTATTCCAGCAGGACTACCACCCATGGGAAAAATCTGATGTAACCCTTCCAGATCTAGTTATTTCTTTAGCAGTATGTAGATCCAACTAATTTTGTAAGAGAAGTCCAACACTTGTATAGATTTTCTTCTAGTCATCAAACACAGATATCAGCAACAGGTAATTTGTGAAGCCAAGGCGTCAGAATGGTGCTGTGTAACCACCTATGAATTTTTATGGACACAGTTGGGCTTTATGGGGTACTGAAAGTTTAAATCAAAGTGAGTATCTATGAGGAGAAACGTGATCTATCGGATTTGAATACAAGGAAAGAGAATGGAACATCAGAGGACTGAAACATCCCTAAAATACCTATTTTTCCAATTATGTGGGGCTAACTAAAACAAACAATAACCTTTATGAGTTTACCTTATAACATTAGATTACCATAGCTACTCATTATTTTTAAGATTGATATTTCTCTCTACTGCATTTTAAATAAGAAAATAATCAAACAATTGGAAAGAAAAATAACATCCAAAGAAGAAACGAAAAGCAAGAAAAGAAAGAGACAGGGCACAGAAACATGTAGAGGTTTTTTAACTTTACATCTACGGCAGTTAGAAAAAAAAAAGAGTCTGCCTCCTAAGTATGTTGAACTGAGGAAAGTTGTGGTAACTGGCCACTCACAGTCTTGAAAACTCTCATCTGGAGCTCTTGTGTGTGAGGGAAAGGAAATGTGGGAATCAATATGGATGATAGCAGAACAATCACCATTTTCCACTGATTGTATTAGTGCTTGTTAGAAAAAAAAAAAAAAGATGACTGGAAACACAAAAAATCAGACATTAGGCTGTGCAGTTAATGTCTCTAAAAATTGTCTGCTGAGATCTTTTCCATACCATTCACTTTCCTGCACTGTCATTTTTAAGGCCTTTTTGAAGACCAACCTTGTAATTTAGAGTGGGGAATGATTTCCTTACTGATCAAGCAAAGAGGGTCTGATCATTTTGGACTTTAATGAGAAACTCAATCGCTTCACAAGAATTGTTGCTTTATACATGAAATGAATGGAAAGTATTCTTACTGACAGTGAAGAGGGTACCTGTAATCAAGAAAACGAAAAAAAAATACAAAGAAAAAAGATACATCAGTTCTGTGAACTGATCTACAGCTATCATTGTAGAAGAGTTCCACTGCTTTCAAAAGAGTGGGAGAAGGAGCACGGGCAGAGAGAGCACATGTGCAGACTACATCACTATTCTATGAGGGGAAGGAAAAAGTTTTATACATCTAGGAACATCCATCTTGCAATGCAAACACAAAATGCACTCTCTGACCACAGTCCAGCTTCTGCATGAATGATTGTGTATACTACCAGTTTCCCCAGCTTGAATCTGCTTAGTTTTACACATAGGGCTTATTTACAAGCACTGTATTTCAACCTATAAATGTTGGGCAGCAGAGATCTGACATTATAAGAGAGGACTAAAATACGTCTGTCAGAATGACCTTGCAATCCTGAGAGCATTTTAACAGTTTGCCTACGCTACCAAAAGCCAGAACAGTACAACTGGGAGAACTAGCCACCTTGTTTAAACTGAAAATGGTGACATTGAGATGAACAGCTGCCAAACTCACCATGGCTTCTGAAACCATTTTACGTAGGTAAGTAGCCTTAAGCTGTATTTTTAATATACACATACAAGTGTAATGACGTGATTTTTAATGACAGTACATTTGAGTATCTTACATCTGTGTATTACACAAAGACATTCTTATATTGTTATACTACAGCTTCAGAATATTGATGCTAATATGAAGCAATTGGCACCAAAAAATGCTTCCACTTTTTTTCTGTAAGGTTTTTCCCACTTTTTTTCTTTCCTGTCTTTCTGATCTCTCTTTTTATGCCCTTTCTTTACCAGAGTTGAAGATCATTTACAAGCTGATCTATCACCATTGCCACCTCTTGTTCTTGCTCCCTCTTTCACTTTGGTTGCAAGATTCATCACTAAGGTCTTACCTACTGTAACTATGAGGTTAAACTTAATGTGTGAGGCTAAAAGTCACATGCTAGAAAAGCAATGCTTGCAGTAATGGACTGTATCTGCACCCAGAAAAAAAAAAAAAAAAAAGGAAAAAATCAAGAGAGAATAAAAAAACCCCAAATTGAGAATATAACTTCAAATCTCTAATCTCTCTGTATTACACAACATCATCAAGATAAACAAAGTTCTTCAGTTCTTTTGAAACGCCAAGTTAATAGAAATTTTGGAATTTCCAATCAAGGATCTGCTGATAAAAATCAGCTTCTGAATGCAATGAACACACAGGAGTAGTTGTTGTCAATCAAAAAGCCTCGACTTGCCCTTTCAAGGCGCTCTCTCTCTTCTTTTCTGACATGCTTCCCCTGCTCAGTCTTGAAAAATGATCTTACCTTTCAGGAATTGCTTGTCTTTATCCATCATGATCCACATGCAGATACAGTGAGAGATGTATTCATTCAGATCCCTCACTCCACAGATTTAGATAGCTTGCTACTTTAAGATCCTAGTTGTATATAGGTTCAAGAAAAAGTGGTCGGCTATTTGTCTTCATATGATGTCCTAGCAGTCATAATGCTTGCAAGAGCATACATTTAAGTCTCTGAGCTCAAGCTCCCTCTCAAGATGGCACCAAACAGCACAGAATTATAACCTAACAACTCCCCCTATACATTGGGGTTGAAACCCCAGCCTTACCGAAACTCTCAGAGACTCCAAAGGGGAGGGATTTCCCCTTTTAGTTATTT
Organism: Todus mexicanus; assembly: GCA_013389965.1. Taxonomy (NCBI): domain Eukaryota; kingdom Metazoa; phylum Chordata; class Aves; order Coraciiformes; family Todidae; genus Todus; species Todus mexicanus. The sequence goes on along the minus strand of WEIS01002414.1, from coordinate 2,030 downwards.
ACATTAATTCTTAATTCAAGATTGTATACTACTTAATAAATGAACTGCCTCTCCCCTTCTACAGCATCAAGTCTAACAATAACCACCACTGACAATACTATTTTGACTCTTTAAGGTACTTTTATGTAAAATGTGAATAAAATCCCAATTCTATTTCTTATATTTCAGTGTCTTAAGCAAGGATCTTGGGATCTTAACAGTCAGTATTTACTAGGTTTGTTCAATCTTCTACATAAAGGTGCAATATCAAACAACACGAAGAGGAATAGAAACATTATCAAAAAAACTGTTGGGATTGAACCACCTACAGTTTCAAAAGGGCTGTTATCTAATTAATTTTATTACTAGAGTCAAGATTACACTTGCTTAAAGAAAACACGACAAATTCACTTGTTGATGTTACCAGAATGATATGATCTCATCAAAATTTGACTAAGCCAGAAACCATTAATTTGTAAGAGGCCAAATCCTTCCTTCCTGATTCACATACAAGTTTGATGCAGCTCTGGCTTAACTCTATTAAGATCTACCCAACGGAACTACTGCACTCAGGAGTTTAAGAGAAGAAATATTTGGCCCAAACTCTTTCTCAGTATTGCAAGATACAATCTACTTCATGTAGCCAAAGCAAAGCTTTATTGATAAAAGCAGCTCCTTGCAAATATTCAGCTATAAATTACTTCTAAAGCTTTGGCACTGCAATGTTCAGACATCTGTTTAGAAATACTATTTTGTTCTTTTTGGATGCTTATCAGATATCTTACCAGATAAAGCTTTGTTCATGTGAATCTAATTATTTACGTTTTTGCTAAGTTTTTTCCTGTTGGAGCTTCTTGCAAAGTGACTTCAAACTGTTTCATTTTCTGAATAACCTGAGTGATTCAAACAACTTTTGCTAGAAGAGGAATAAATTAATGATTGGAAGTCCAGAATTCTTTTGGTTTTCACAGGATTTAAAATATAGAATTTTACTCTTGCCCTCACCCCTTTTTAAGTGGGTCATTTTTAGCAACTTAGCCTCAGGTTTCTTCAGAGATGGTGCATCATACTGTTGTGTATAATACCAGAAGTGCTAACAGCTTAAAACACTACCAAACAACAGCGCTCTGAAGACTTGTATTTAAGAAAAAGCTCAGAATCAGGTAAGTCTTATCTACAACAATTAAGGTAATATCTTTCTATTTACAGGAGCCAAATCTAGAAATACTATTTTATTCCACTACTAGCCAGAGTGGAAGACAGAAAAGTTGAGAGAAAAATCCATGGCAAAAAGGCTTAGATATAAAAGATTTAAAACATTCATTTTACATCTTTTTATTTACTATTTACTTATTTGTTTACTTTTTACAGTTACTAGACTCATTATAAACTTTGCCAATTTAAGAGAAGATCATTAATACCAGATAGGCTTCTCTCATTTCAGTGACACTTCTTAAGAAAGACTGACATTAGAAAGGCAAATGATCTAAATCAAGAATATGCTTTCATCCCAAAAGAATCTGAATTATTGAAGTTTGAGATACTCCCAAAATTTCCTGAGAAAACAAGAACTTCCACTTACAGCAAACATTTGGAGTGTATTCAGCCTTAGACGCACTACATTTAGGTGTCTATATACAGCTTTTTATATTTAAGTTCTTCCTATTAAAGGGGATGTGGTCAGTACAGTTTATGAAGCCACGAATACAGTTCAGTTCACCCCNGGTCAGTACAGTTTATGAAGCCACGAATACAGTTCAGTTCACCCCGAAGTTCACATGTCCAGGCAACTCTCTATGGACCTGAGGAGGGCCTCTATTTGCTTTGATCACAAATGAGAGCCAAGACAACCAGCTCATGTGAGGCACACAAAAGACCTAATTTGACATATTTGGTGTTGAATGGTATCCTTGGTTTCAAAGCAGTCAAGAGTTTGTTTCTGCTTTCTTAGTAATACGAAGTAAAGTATATATCAAAATGAACATGGAAATATCAGTAACATATAGTGATATTTCATCAAAATCGACATATTCCATATGTCTAAATTTTTT
>WEIS01002413.1:0-10251 GCA_013389965.1 Todus mexicanus | reverse complement strand
CAACCTAAACCTCCCCTGGAGGTGCTGCGTTCTGCAGGAATTGCAAACGTAACAGTACAGCCACAGGCAGCAGAAACAGCAATCAGTCATTGCTGGAGCACCAAATGGCAAAGCCATGAGACACAACTCACAGTTCCAGGCACTGGCTGCACAATTCCAATCTTTCCCTGAGGCTGCTGGAATGATGTTCCCACCTCCTTGGAAGGTGCAGCCCACATGAAGTACAGAGCTGGCGATGCTGCTCACTCTCTGGCCCCGTTAACTTAATCCTCCTTATGACTCACAGGAGAGTCATCACCGTGTTCTAAGGTGGAGAGGTGAACCTGCTCTGCTTCATTATTCACTGCAGGTACCCAGGAAGGATGGGGAAAACCTTCTCCAGTAGTCGGCAGTGAAAAGGAGAGATGGAATTTGATAATTTGATTCATCCCTTCCTCATACACAGCCGGGCAAATGCAGCAGGAGCTGCTGTCTCCCAGCACCATGCAGCTACAGGGAGAGGAACTGCTTGGTCAGGTGGCTCACAGATTTGACCCAGGCCAGAGCAGCTCAGCACTGCCCCAGCACATCAGCTCTGGAGCCAAGCACTGACAATGCAGAACTCTTACGAAGCAGTAATCAATGAGCCTGCGGGTGTTTCCCCAGAGCTTTCAGGAAATAACTTCGAGCTTTGTTACTACACAGCATCCTAGCTGCAGAAATAGCCGTTTCCAGGTTCTTGAAACACCATTCTTTCCGTGGCACTAAACAATTGTCCTGAGGGTCCACACAAAGGACCCCAACCTCCACCAGAAACAGCCAGCGGGATGTGCCTGCACAAGGTGAATGCCAAAGGTACGCACAGCACAGGCAGCAGAGAGCAGGCGGCTGCATCGGGGTGCCCAGGGACTCCACAAATACTATCACCTTTACTCACACCTGCAGGTACTCTGCGGGTTACAGCCATGGGCAGCAGCATCTTCCTGCACTTAGACTCCCCAGGCTCTGAGTCCTCATGGGTCAGGCAGTCTGGGCTCAAAATCTTTCCACATTTCTGTAATGCTCTGGCGTGCAAAGACACGGGGCAGGGTTGGGAGTTTTATTTATAGGGAAGAGAGGAAGCAAATGACCGGGATCTCTGTTTGACATGAATCTACTTACTTTAACAAGCATGGAACCTCATGATTTCAAGTGGAAGCTTAGCATCTCTTAAAATAAGCTCTAGGCGTCTTTTAATGTCGGTGTTTAAAAGGGGATTTAGTCACTTGGTTCTAGGAACTCCAGTTTGACTCAAGTGTCCAATATCTGTCGGCAGTTCAGCTGTTATCCAAATAAGGGGAGGGAAAGCCAGGATTTTCCAGCCCTGAGAAACAGCTGTACTCGGAATAGGCATGTAATACAAGGGATAAAATTAATTCACTGTCAGCCCTGCTTCGTGAGCCGTTCCCAGCCGCTGGATGAGCGGACGGGCTCTCAGAGCAGGTCCCACAGGGCTGCAGGGAGCGCACCCCGCTAGGCGGCCCCAGTGCCACACCACGAGGGACTTCTGCTCCCAGCTGAGGGCTGGATCAGGGCATCCTCAAACCAATCAGAAGGTGAATTGCAGCAAGAGATATCAAGGCCCCATCTCTTCCCACTGAATTTGGAGTGGGACATGTACCACGAGCAATAACACCCTGAGTACGTGCACCCCCGCATGCTGCCCGTGGACACCAACATCCTACAGACTTCATCGCCATGTGAGCTGCACACAGGGTGTGTTTGCAAATGCTCACCATCTCATCGAGGACATGGCTTAGCTAATTCCAAAATCAAGCTCTCTACCGTGCTTGCTTCTTATATTAAGGCTACAGTTGCCCAAACGCCATTACATTCAGATTGCTGATGTTCCTTTCCTCCAACAGCCCGGTGTTGATGGACAAACTTGTCTTCAGCTTAGCAATGACCTTCAAGCACAGAGCGCAGTACACATATTTCAGCAGCCGTGCTGCTCTTCATGGTCAAAAGTCTTTGCTAATCCCAGAGGGAGCCTGTCCTTGAAAGCCAGAGCGCCTTTCTGCCCTCGCTGAACAGCACGTATAGAGACGCCCGCAGGGGTGCTGTATGCCAATTTTGAGATGCAAATGCAATATCCTACCTTCCTGGGTGGAGGCGTTAAAAACCTAATCCACAGAAAATAAACCTTTGGAATAGCGTACTTCGGAGCTACATGTTCCAAAATACGCTAAAAAAATTAGAACAATAATAATTGGTCTTTGACACATACTCAGTGTTCAGCTGCATTTCTACATTTTAGGATGACTCTGCGCAAGTTTCAAATCCAATCAGGATTCTGCAGTTTCTCTAAATACCTTATCAACGGGTAGAATAACCTCCCCCAGCTATCAGCTTGTTTTCAGAATATCTCAGCCAATGCAAACCTGCCCTTCTCCTCACCTGAAGAGCAGTCATTTTAAGAAATAATTCCACAATTTGAAACTGTCACAAATTTCCCTGTAATCTAACTGGTCATCTCAGGATCCTTGGTGCACGGGAAGAGAAACAAACTAAATCACTCTTTTCTCCCTTCCTGCTGAAGCCTTGTTAATTCACACCCCAGGAGTAACAGAGAAGCCACTTGCAAATCACATACTCGCCAAGTAACTCGCAACTAGAACGCTCACCGCTGAAGTGGTGACAATTCCCCCATTTAGCCATATGGCACAGAAGAAATACAGCTCCAGAAAGAGCTTTCTCCAGCCCACTGCCTTGGGAAAGCCTCATTCTTGGAAGTCCTACATTTAAATTGTTCTTAAGCCGCATAGGATAGTGCCACAAGAGTCTAGCATGCACTCCGAAGGCTTGAACACCTCTATGGAAGTGAGTAACACCATCAGGTACATGCTGCAGATGGCTTGTGGAACGCATCACAAATTGACTGGAGGTTGTTATCCTCAATATCTGTTTGGGACTGTTTTTCTAAACAAAAGATGTGCTTTTACATTAATATGACGATGGGGTGGGCGTCTGCCTCGCTTCTAAGGGTAAATTTTAAAATGTCCTCCTCCCCATTTCAGACACTTTTTACAATGCAGTGTATTTCAGATCCAGCAGATGCTCGTTTTGTTCCTAAAACAGATTTAATGGGTTTTCCATGATCTAAACACCTGGCAAAAGGGCTCCATGCAGCTTTAATACTTTCCTAGCTCGGTGTTAAATTTGTCCTAGCGTTGCATATAGCCTAATTCAGCAGCCATGTCAACTATTCAGGTAATGCTAGAATGTCGTCATTATGGTTTGTGTCAACAGGGTGATCTGTATGTACCTTGTAATCATTCTGGTGTTGGGTTGCAAAGGTCCTTGGGCTCTTCATTTGGCTGAGTCTAATTCCGTCCTCTTCACAAAGATCTAGAGTTACACTAAGTAAAGGTCGACATTTACACGAGACACTAGGGCTGCTAGAATGACTCACCAAGGTAAAATCCTGGCTGCGTATTCTCTCAAGGGCGTAAGCTGTACAGTGCCGACATTTCCAGCGACCTGCTGTAGAAACCCTCTGTGCTTAGCAAGGCCACACACGGACAGAGGGGCACGTGGAGCTTGGCAGGACTAAGGAGCAGGACCTCAGGAGTCTGAACACAGATAGTTAAAGAAGGCTGGAGCATCACTCATAACTTAAGGAGACACAGCCAAACAGGTATCTCAGAGTGACCTTCCAGTGTTTTCTTGGAAGCTGGATGACCTCTCATTTTTACTGCTAAGGTGGACAGCCACATACAGCTCCTATACAAGACAGATTTGCTCTCACACAGAAGCCCGGTTTCAATGCCATGAAACCAGTTAGTAGTAGCAGGGAAATTAGTGTTACAGCCCGAGACCAAATGCTCCCAGTACATTGACTCTCCCACATTCACTCTGCCATTTAAAGCAGCACCTGCCATCACATTTGGCACACCTGAATGTCTCCTGGTTTACTCAATGTCCTAAGCCCCAACGTCATTAGGTCTCAGTGAAAACCAGACAATTCAGACTAAAACAGTGATGGTTCCAGTGATGAAGTTTATAAGGCTTTTATCTATCCCCATGAACTCCTCTTTATCCTAATTCAGTATTAACAGTGCAACACCCAACACACACACAAGAAGCAAACTGCAGAAAGGCCACAGAACAGGAGATGAGAGAAGAGCATCTAATGCGATTCGTGTGAAGGATGAGTTTGTCTACAAACCAGGGTGCTGCAGGCAATGGGGATTTCAAGGATGTCTTCTGCTTTAACCAGTAAACACCTACAGCAGCCAGGTACAAACAGACTTCTCAATGATGGGGTTTCCTCTCAACCGAACCAGTAAGATCTGCTTTGGCAAGAATTTAGCCTGGCCTTCCTCAAGCACTGGCAGCTGCAGCATCACATATCCAGCTGCCTGCATTCACTGTGCAAACACCAACTGCTCGGTGTCTTAAAAGCATCACTCCAGTTTCACCTGCAGCTTTAGCAGGCATCACCTTTGGACATGGCCTCTGCCATGGTAGAAGGTCTTAGCAGTAATCAGCACATTGAGGAACTAATGCCATGCAACTGAGTAACTGTCTTGAGCACAAATTCATAAGCTAGTGCTATTCCTGCTTACTGCCAGAAGTCCAGTGCCTGTTTTATTATGCTTGGAAACTTGTCAGAAGCTGTTCAGCAGACCAACCTCTCTCCACGATCTTGCTTCTTGCTCCAGATAAGATGCGTCCAACCTTTCTGAGCAAGCTTCCTGGAGTGCCTCACTGTGCTTCGACCTTAAACCACAGCCTGCCACAGCCCCTCTGACAACATCACTTACTCTTGCTAAGAGGCATGTCTGTGCCTCCTGTTTCTGTGCATGTTTTCCTGATTCCAGACCAGCCATGGACTTGGAGATGGGGTGGAACAACCAAGAGTGATGATATCTCTACAGGAGAATTAAGTCTTCTATTGTACAGAAAAAAACAAGGGAGACATAGATTTTCCAATGCACTTTTGTTAATGCTGTTTCAGTCATCTGAGGTGATCTTTAAACGAGATACGTCAGCCCACAAACTCCTTTCACGATCTGCACGTGTCTGATATTTCACCACCCTTTTTCTTTGGGAGAAAATCAGGAAAAAAAAAAAAAAAAAAAAAAAAAAATCAGCCTACTCCACAGGTCCTGCAAACTGACCGTAGCGACCATTATCTGAGAGCCCGCAGGGACGCGACGCAAACGGCATCGCAGGGATCTGTGGTGGAGCACAGCTCGGGTTGGCTTGCGGTAGCAACCCAGGGCAACGCAATAACATCGGCTTCCCAGGCCCTCCTCCCACATCCAAGGGTTCAGGATTATCCAGCAGTCCTTGCATCATGGCAGAGCCCCGTTGATGGCCACATTGCATAACCTTGGACAGGAGCCATCCTGGAGCTGCTTGAGAGATACTTGTAACTCAAGAGCAACCCATAGAAATATGAAGGCCATGGGTGGTGCAAGTACATGTGTAACCCCTCTGCTGGATCAGGGCCAAGGGTAACATGCTGCAGGTTTGGATGAGACACAGTGACATGTTCCCATCAGAGGTATCTGACTGCCTTACAGCAGCTCACAGTCTCACATGGGTTGTCACACTGCTGTGCCACTCAGTTCCAGCTAGGTTGCAAAATATCCTTCATCGTGATCAGTTATGACTGTTTTGGAGATTGACAGAAAGCAGGAGAGGGAGAAGGAGAAAGAGAGAGAGAGAACAGATCTCAAATAAATGATTTGGACCAAAGGGCTATGCAAAGCCTCTGAAGAGTTCAGATGCATGTGCTGATTTTATTTGATGAGATGGGTGCTTTTGTAGCTTACTGACCTGCTCGAGATAACTAAATCCTAGGCTGTTGAGGTGCCTCCATATCTCTACACCATGCACATACCTGCACCTCTACAAATCTGACTCTAAGACAGGGCAGCAGTCAGCGAGACCACAGATCTGAAGTTGCTCTACCTATCATGCTACAAATGCTGTAAGTACCAAACAGCACCATATAGAACCGGGAGCATCAAGCACAGGATCCAGACCCTGAAGAAACACAACTGTTTGATCTCGACCACTGCCAGGATGCACAGAAACATCTGTAACCTTCAGGAGAGTCTTTTTGCCTGCCAAGCCACAACCACTCACACCTGGGTCCTAGAAGGCCACAAACACAAAGCAAAGCTGCCACAAGGGCTGTGGTTACAGGGGAGGAGCTCACAAGGGGACAGCTACAGCGGCCTTAGCAACTGATCACTGAACAAGAAACAACAGCTTTGTAAGCACCTGCCGACACCTTAAAGTGTCTGCACGACCACAGACGCAAGCACAGGGCTTGGCAGTGTGTGACATCAGCAGCTATCAGACAACATAGAATAAGGCTCTGAATTTGATGCCACAGGTGGTAGGAATGGGAGAGGGTGAATGGCTGGTTTAATGGACGGGGACCGCAAAGCCCAGGGCGCCCTTCAGCAAGGCAACAAACTCAGGATTATTGCATCACAGCAAACAGATCAGCAGGAGGCTTATAGCGCTCCTGGAGCCAGCAAAAAGCCAGGTCAGCTTTTTTCGTGCCTTCTCTTTGCTGACAAACCAACTTCAATTCTTGCCCCGCAGCCGTAGCTCGAGGCAGACAGACACATCTCACCCATGCTGCTGCTGCCTCTCAGTTTTTAACGTTCACTCCAGAAGCAGAGTGTACGACAACAGCGCTGCTGCTACTGCAAGTTATTTATCAACTGGTGTTTTTCCTCATCCAAGGGCACATGTGAAGAAACACCATTAGGAGACCATCAGCCTGCAGGACTTCATTACAAAAAAAAAAATCTCTTGCCACAGTAAAAGGGAAACAAAGATGAAACCTGTAAGTGCTTTATTAATGAGCTCCCAGTAACTAACTTTCTGTGTCAATGCAGTATGCTACCACCCTTCTATGAAAAGGATCTGGTAGCTGGTTTATGAGGTGCTGTTTTCACTTCAGCTAAAGTGAAAAGGGTTTTCCTTAGACCCTCGTACTCAAAAGCGGAACCCTTTAACTCCACCATGAGCCAGGTTTCATGGGTGACTTGGTCCTTTTACAAAGGTTTGTTTCAAAATCCTTGGTTAAATGTCTCCATGCTCTGGAGGTGACCTGAGACTACTCTCAAACACTAAGGTTGCCTCTACTTTCTCTTGCACATACCACTTGCTCTCCAACCAGCACACACTCAGTTCACAAAACAGAGCGATCGCTGTGCTGTAAGGAAAAGGAGACAGTTCTAAACACACGCTGATCTATGTTTGCTTCTCCAGGTTCATCGGGTAAATCCAAAGGCTAAGCCTCCTTGCAAGTCTCAACAGCCTGGCAGGGCCAGGGGAATGTCACGGTAAGTGCAAACACTGTTGGGTCAAGTATGCTCAGCCTCCTCAAGCCTCTAATTCTCCATCCTGCCCTGGTTATCTTTCCCCTCACGCTAGGAAAGAGCAGAAAGCCACCAGCATTTTTCTGAGCACTGGTTCCTCAGCAGTGAAGTCTCCAGCCGCCATTCAGTTCACCAGAGTTACACCACTTTAACGCAGCCATTAGCTATTGACCCTCAAAGAGTAGGCTACATATTCTTTAAATGATTATTTACAGTATTCTATAAACATTTTGCAAAGATGAGCTCAAGCACATCTTCAGCAAGTGCCTAAGAGCTAAGGTTCATCATGAATATCAAGATGTGGACTCTAAGCTCTGGAAAAATGATTTTCTTGCTTGAAGTATTTTCTAGTCTGAATTGCTAAGAGAATTGATGGAGCTGGTGACACGTCTTGAACTGTTCGAGATGGTGCCACACACCACTAGCCATTTGTCAGCCTACTTCAAAGGTTCAGTTCAGGATAGATAGTTGGTTTAGAGCACATAACTTGTTCAAGAGCTGGGGAAGTCAGACTATCTAGAGACAGACTCACCTCTTAACCCAGACTGAAAGGGAAAGAGCTGAAAACTTGGGTTATTTCAAAGGCAGATTATAAAACCGACCTGTGCCGCAGTAGAACAAATGCAAGCACGTCAGCGCCAAGCTTTAAAGGAGGATGGCAGGACAGAGCACCAAAGCTCCTGCTCATTTCTCTATGCTCAGCCTCACTGTAGTTAGCACGTACACCACACAAGCCAAGAAGAGTTACTCCTGGGGTCAGCTAAACCAGGTAGTGACCTCTGTAGAACAACTACTGGCAAGCAACACTGATCTATATATAGGACTAAGAGGTGTGGGCAACTAGTTGGCTTATAGCTCTAAGACCGGCAACTTTGACCAGTTGTCAGCTCCTCTTTCCACTGACTTGGTGTTCACAGTCCAGGGAGGCATTTCCTCTTGGAGCACGTGAATGGAGACTCTCCACAGGGTATTTATTAGGCTGGCACATGAACAACACACAGAACACTGACCTCCTCTTCTGTTTCAAAGTAGAGTTTCAGCCACACAGCCAGATTTCTGCATGTGAGAAATTCAAGCTATAAAAATCACTTTTCTTTGCGATACAGATGCAGAGTCCCTCGGCGAGCCTGACTGGATCTGCCTACGGAAGCACCCCTGTGTTTACAAAGGTAAAGAGCACAGGTTATCTGAACCACGTGGCTCATTCTGCAACTACTACCGCTAGATTTTGAAGTTTCTTGCTCCATCAGAAGGTATTTCAAGGCTGGAACATTGTTTCATTTACAATTCAAAAAAAGTCAGCACACTTCATCAGTGATGCTGTCAAACTAACATCTTAATTGGTAAACGAGCCAGACAGAGCCACTTACATGAATTCACCTCATTTATTTCCTACAAAGGTGTGGAAACCTTTCATTGTAACCTCCCTTATTATCTTGTATCCACTGGAAGAGCTGTGTTTTCGTGCATTTGCATCATTATTTAAATGCATAAGCCAGCTAAAGCCTTTTAATGAGCCCTGTACTGCAGGTGAAAGAACCCAAAGCAGATGCATTCAGAATTAAATCAGCTATTGTAAGTAAAATATAAATATGAGCATGAGTTCATCCTCTCCACTGAAGGTTGCATCATTCTGTAACAATTACTTCAATGGGGCAATACTTGTGCCGGACATTTAATGAATTCTTTTCCTTCTCCAGGTTCTGCAAAACGTAAGAGCTACAAAGGGTCAACTAGTGGTGTTTGAATGTCGTGTTCGCGCTACACCCACCTTACAGGTTCACTGGTACAGAGAATACGATCAGATAATAGATTCTGCTGACTTCCGAATACTACGAAAAAGTAGGTGTTGCTCTGCCTGTTTGATGTACAGTCATTTTATTGGGACAGTGATGAGACAGGAACAAGAACTGCTATAAAATCTAGGAGATCGTACCTGTTCACAGAGACACGGTTAAGTTTCCAAGTATCAAATCACCTGAAGTCACAGGCGGCTGTTCAGAGCCAACGCTTCCTCTGGCAACACGTGAGCAGATCAGGCACAACGGGAGCAGCCTGCCCTGCTCTTAGCTATTAATGAAAAGTGCTGCTGAGCCCTTGTCACCACATACTATAACTAACGATGAACTCAGGGGAAAAAAAATGTATATATATATAAATATATAAGGACATTTTAAACAATTTATGATTCTCCCAGGCATGAGGTCATAGCTCCAGGGGGCAAAATTCACAGCAACTAATTCCAAAGTCAGCTGCAGCTCATCATCTCAGTAGAGAGGAACCATCAGGTTCCAGCCAAACCTGAGCTTCCCCTATCCCAGTGGTATTTCTCTTGATGGACAGAACGGGAGATGGTCCCTCTGCATCCAGGATGACAGCGGGGGTGGGAAAGGAAGTGAGGGCTGAAGATCTTTTTTCTGTTCTGACATTACAACTATTTAATTTTTCTCTCTCTTAATTTTGAGCAGAGGCTTGTTCATCAGCAGTTCCTGGTAAGTACACTGTATTTTTTGTTACACGTATCAACAGTTAATTACCCCACACTTAGTTTTCCCAACCTCATCCAAGATAAAACAAGAGAGTGTTCCAAGGGTAGCTAGAAGATAGAGCTCAGTGGCAGGCTAAGAGCTTTCCAGTTCTTAGTATTGACACAAGCACCTGAAAGGCCCAGAGTTTTTTCACAACACAATGACCTTTACACTCAAGTCAGTGACAGGTACCTTATATGTTAAGGGGTCAACCGTTCTGACCTATAACCTTTTGGGGGGTTTAAACATGAGCAAGAGAAGACAACTTAGCAAACCAATTGTGCCTTGTTGCATGGAAGTCACAAGAAGAAAGATTCTTCCTTCAACTTTGCTCCTTCTGAATCCCTTTCCAT
>WEIS01002405.1:918-16496 GCA_013389965.1 Todus mexicanus | reverse complement strand
TGCACAGGCAATGTGTAATGGCAGCTTTTGGCAGCTGCTGTTCTCTGAAATAGCTTAAAGTAGTTAGATGAAGCACGTAGCTGCTGTCAGTGAATATTCATTGGAAACTCAATGTTTTGACAGTAAAACTTTTGCTTTAACAGTGCTTCTGATTTCACCTGTTAGTGTGACAGTTCACTGTTGAATCTCTGCTGCTTATTATTTGTTTAACCTACAGCACAGGAAAAGTAGAATTTAGCAGAGCTTTTTTTTTTTTCCTTTCTGAAGCACGGAGATGATTTTAGGAGTTGGCAACTATGTTTTTTGTTTTGAAAATCAATTTTGGCTAATGTTCAGAAGCACANTATTTCTGGGGTGTATCATTTTTGGGAAAAACACAAGGCTGTTAGCCAAATATTAGGTTTTCTTTATCACTAGAGAGCAGCAATGACAGACTATAAAACGTACACACAGAATTTTACTTTTTTTTTTTTTTACATTTAAATTTGTAGAATAATTGACATTGGTTCCAAGTTTACTTACAGGAGTATTTTACTTAGTTTCTGTCTGTATAAGATAATCTCTATATCCTACAGGAAATTTTAGTATTGGTTTGTAGTCAGATTTATGGTGTAAGGCTATGGGAAGGACTTTTGCCAATACAGTCCCAGTATAATAAATAGCCAAGCACTACATCCTTCAGTTGTCCTGTCCATAAGGTACCAGTGCTTTGTTTACTGAAGAAAAATGAAACTTTTTTTGTAGTGAAAAAATCTTAAGAGCAAAGAATTATTGATTTTAACAGGACCTTTGAACTATGTATTCTGGTTCTGTTAATTCCACTGGTTTACAAATTATACTGAATAGATTGTTTTTAATAACTAAAATGATCCTGTTATGTTTATTTTAGATGAACTCGCAAATTCATCAGAAACCCGATTGTCCTTGGAAGACCTCTTTAGAAAAGAGTTCATAGCTCATAATCCAGAAGCCAAATGGATTAACGGTAAGTGTATAATCACTCATGTAATTTGAAACTAGGTAATAATTTTGAATGATACCACTATCTAGGCACTGAGAAAGAATCAGTTAAAATTTCAAACTCTCTCGAAATTGGCCAGTGTCCCAGTTTTCCTTGTAGTTCTGAATCATGTCTGTTTCATTAATTTTTGAAGTGCCTTTCTAATTTTAAAGCTTCATCTAGTAGAAACCCACTAAAATTTTTGGTTTATGCTACTGACTTGGTTGGAGGCAATGATGAAGAATTGTTTTTAAGAACTGGATCGTGTTTATGGATTGGCAAAAAGATCAATTCAGAAAATTAAATTTTTCTATTGATATCTGAACTTTGGGATTTGAGAACTAGTTCTAAGTCTTCACATCTGGAATGGATTCCTAAATATTTCAATATACTTGTACAGCTCTTCATCATTTCTGAAGTCTACAAATTGTGCTTAATATTATACTATATTACATGATTTATAACTGGTATGCAGATTCCCAAACAACAATGTGGTTTTAATGTGAAAAAGAAAACAAATTCAAACACTTTTTATCAAGTTATTGGAATCCTTTTCTCCTGATTACGTACATTGTTCACATTCTTTCTGTTTGCAAGAAATGTACAAGTAATACAACAGTGGCAATCTGTTTTGTGTCATTATATTTGTATTGCTCCAAGTTTTATTATCAAAGAACTAGAAGTGGTGTTTATTTGTAGGAAGCTGTATGGTTGAATTAAATTGTTGCTTTGTGGTATAGTCTAAAGAATGAAATGGACATAACAAGGATAAATGAATTTCTAAAAAACCTACAAAACCAAAACAAACAAGAAAGGATAAAAAGTGGGAAAAGTAGTCAGTTTTTTTTTTTCCAGGACCAGCTCTCGTGATATTGGTTATCCAGTAGTTTGGGAGTAAGAGATGGGTGCTCCTTACTCCCAAGCTGCTCCAATGACCCTACAGTTGCTGAGATACCCTTAGTGTCTCCTTTGGACTGGTTTCTGTCTGCAGTCAGTGCTAAAAGCTTAGGTACTGGGTAGAACCAGACAGTGCTATTTCCAAGAGGAAAAGTTTCTTGTGTTTTACAGAAAACTTTTTTCCAGTTAAGACTTTGGCTAATGAAAATTTTAGGTAGTTTTTGATGAATTTATTGTTATCTGTTAAATTCGCAAAGTAACTGCCTTTGACTCACCTTACTTGAAAAATAGTGTTTCACATTGTCAAGTAAAGTTATTACAGACCCAGTATTGTCAATTAAAGTGATCACTAAAAGCAACTAAGTACATAATGGAAGATTGAGGAAAAAGTGGGGATAGTTAATGACTTTACTCATTGTTTAGTATTTCTGATAAACACAGAAAAAATCTGTATAGATACTTTTTTTTTTTCTCATTTTATTTGAAAATTCCCAGTATGGTCAATGAAACCAGTATCTTAAGTAACAAACAAGTTGAGGAGGAGTCTTGCAATGCAGCATTTCTGCTTCCTGCTTCTATTTTTATTTTTTAAGATTTAGGATGAGATTATATCTTCTTGGCATTGTAATGTTGCGGTGGTGACATTATATGCATGGAGAATGAAATATTTAACTTCATATTCAGCATTCAGTACTGTGAATTTGGAGTGGAACATTTGACACTTCCTTTGGATATTGCAGGTTAAGTGCTTCTAGACCCTTCAGAGGAAGATTTTAGCGGAAAATAAGTAGCTACTTACTACTAGTTCTTGCTCCTCCTGGGATAGGCTAATTTGTATCCATCTGGAAGTTTTAGCATTTTGACCTCCAGAGATGGGATGGGAATAGAGACTGAAAAAGTGTTTCTTGCTGTAAGCAGCTTCTGCAAGGCCCAGAGCATGTTTTGTAGAAAAAAAGAGTCAGAGTTAAGGATTTGACATGCTAGATGAAGCATTCTGTTCCTAGGTAAGGTCTGGTATTTAATTATTGCCATTTAATGAAACTTTCCATACTGATGTTTGAATTTCTCTAGTATTATTTTCCAAACACAATGTTATTTCTTGCTTGTTTGCAAGGTCCTCCATATAAAAATCATCCCCGCATAGTTATTTCCAGACTACTCTTTAGCAACAAAAGCTCTTACATACAGAAGTTTTTACAGTCCGTTTCCTTTTTTGCTTGAAACTGAGTCCACAATTTAGTGTGCTTGCAACCAAAGTTAATAATTATGCAATCATTTAAAGCTGCAGAGGAAATGTTCTTTATCTGAGATAATCAAGTGTTGCCAAAGAAAATACAAGAAAAATTTTGAGGTAGTTTTAAAAGTGAGAAAATATATTCATATTTAATGTAATTTGTAGATGTATCAATGCAAATATCTTTCAGATTTCTTCCTCTCTTTTTTCTTCCCTTTTTTTTTTTGTTGTTTA
Source organism: Todus mexicanus (assembly GCA_013389965.1). NCBI lineage: Eukaryota > Metazoa > Chordata > Aves > Coraciiformes > Todidae > Todus > Todus mexicanus. Next base: position 13,131 of record WEIS01002405.1, on the reverse strand, counting down.
TTTTACTTCAAAGGCAAAGCTTTTTTTAAACTTGATTTGGATTTTATCAGTTTTTGTATGAGTTAGCAAAGGGAAGAGAGAGAAAATGTGGATGGTGGCTAGTATTTTTCTTGAAAATAATAAGTTAGAAATTTACTAAGTTTTTCAGTTATATATCTGCTCACTTTAAAAGGACATGGTGGAGAAGCATACACAAACATCAGTCAGATCAATCTGGTTTATCTGAAAGAGCGTTTGATTTCAGAAAGCCTTCCAGTTGCTTGGCATAGTTTTGAAGATGTTAAATGAGAGTACATATTCCCTTAGCATTATTAATCATCAGATTTTCTAATAGGAAGTGAGAATTGAAAATGCTGCCAGTGAATAATAAAAGTACTTAAATCTGACAGCACGTTGCTACTGATAAGGGCTTAACACTAGAAGGCAAAGCAACTCAATTTACTTAAGACTAAGTACTAAACTGCAATGTAGTTTAAAATATCCAGACTAAAGAAATTCAAGAAGGCACTGCAGTTAAACTTCTCCTATGCTTTCCCTTGCCAAAAAGCTTGCTAAGGGACTTAATGTATCTCATATTGCTTCTGTCTTGGTTTCCAACTATTTTGCAACAGGGACCAGTCTCTGCTTCAGCTCAGGCATAGTATCTCATTTTATGACCACAGTTTGCTTTAGGAACATGTCTTCTGGGTGCTAGTACAGTACATTTAATGCAAGGTCGTGATACATGATATATTAGGGCATACTTCTAAACTAGCTGGATCACTGACAACAACTATACTGTCACTCTATTAGTTGTTCATAAACCGATATATAAATCATTGCTTATCTGCCAGTTTCAGAAGTCTGCAGCTGGATCTTTGAAAGGTGCTGAAGAATTTTTTCAGGATATTTTCTGCATTTCTGTCAAATTATTTAGGAATACATATGCTGGCCTATGAAAAATACTGAGGGCTCAAAAGTTTACAGTCTACTGATGAAAGAGTATAGATTTTGGAGCAGTGAGGAAGAGGACTGGGGAGGTGGGAGGTGCCAGTGCAGAGAGAAGGGCTTTCATTGGCACTTTAGGGAGGAGAGTGATCTTCTAGAGGGCAAGAGATGATAGCAGAGATTCCTTCCTCCTGTAGGACCCCACGCTTCATTCAAAACAGACTCATCTTCCAAGCAGCAGCCGTCCCTGTCTTTGGGAGGAAGAGAGAAGCTAAGGAAGTCATGGGGAGTCAGAAGCAATAGGGGAAGGAAGACTTTGACCCTTGAGACAAGGGAAAGGACATGGAGAGGTTGAGGTGGCAATTTGTGTTTCAGCAAGGGTTTCCTGCCTCATGTAGAAGCTTCATTTTCTTCATATATCAACCTTCTCCCTGCCTTTAGTCCTCAAACTCCTGTGCCTTGTCAGACAGGAGCTTCTAATCTCCCTTCTGTGCCTCAAGCAGGCGGCTACTGGGGTAGGCTGATGTCACTGGCAAAGCACCGTGCTTGCACCTGCTAAACTAGTGGCTGCTACTGGAGACGGGCAGCTGCTGCCCTATCCCATACCCTGTGGAGGAGCCACAGCGCCCTGCTAAAGCAGGGCTCTGGATTCTGTGCTTGTGTGAAGGGGAGGCAGCTGGAGCTCACTTCCTCACATCCAATGCTGCAGATGATACAGAAAACACTAAAATAGTTGGGGGAAGGTATGTCCCTTGGTGTCACTCTGGTGAACACAGTTCTTTTCTTTCACTAATCAGGGTGACTATAAATGAACAATTTTGATGGGTGCATTTTGACGACTTTCATTTTATGAGTAATATTTACTAGTTCTGATGTGAACATCTTCATTTAGTTCCACACATCTATTTTATCAGCATGGAGAGAAAAAAGAATGGGTGCTGAATACCCTTTTGAACATCAGTGAAACCAAGGGAGTCCTTTATGGAGAATATCCCTTTTCCCCATTCACATTTGATTTTGCAAACATTTATTGTGTTTAGTAGATTTTTTTTTTTCCTTCTAAAAAAAATAAAATATTAAACTACTTTTACTTTACAGTTGAGCAGCCACTTCACTGGAATATTTTGTAGACTGTGTATTGAAGTTAGTATGGAAAGGTATTGTCTGGCAGAAAAAGTGTTATTGCTTCTCATATGTTTGGTTTCCTTAAAGAGCAAATGAGACAGTGGCTTCCCATAGATTTATCTGTGGTTGTCCTAAGCACCTTTCTCATACCTTTATCACCTGGGGACTGAAATGTGTAGACAGTGGCCCTTGCTTCAGCTAGTGCTTTCCTTAAGTCTCTGTCCCAAAAAGCTAAATAAAAAATGAGCTGGGAAATCTGGCATGAAGATGGTTGAAATTGTTTTGAAAATTATGGATAATAAAAATGGAAGTGGTTTGGGAAGCACAGCATACAGATTTCACCATACCACCTGTGCCAACTGTGTGCAGGAAACTATGGTTTAAAACATTTGGCACTCTTTAAAAAGAAGCTTTTCCTGCAGACATGAGGCAAATATGAACTTTATTTGTCACAGCTGAGCATGTTGTGGTGTTTGCCAATTCATATGGGTCAAGTGCAAGAAATCAGTCCATCACTGAGCAATAAAAGACGACAGATTCTGTTTCAGCAAGTTGTTGCTGAATTGGTATCAATAAACAGACATATATCTCTATTAGAATTGCAAATCTATATATGTCAACATTACTTTTGTAATTTTTGATGGATATTAAGACTGAAGTCCTACATTTATTTATTTTTTTTCTCTCGATTAAATGAGATGAGTCTGAAGTGGCCAGGCTGGAATGCAGCCATTGCGCACAAGTGCATTTTCAGTGCAGTAGGAGCCATGTTTGGCATTCAGATATTTAGGCTGTGATATGATGTATTAATGTTCTGTCACGGACCTGGACAGAAGTGAAGAGAGGTATATACAGTGGTGCTCTTGCCAGCTCTGCATATAGCTTTCATTTATTTATCTGAATCTGTCTGTGCAGAGCCTGAAGCTGGCAGCCAGGCCAGGGAGTAGTTTTGTTGCCGTGGTTCAGCATGAAGGGTTTATATCTGAAAGGTGGCAGAGGGTGATTGGACTTCGATTCTCTGCACAGGGAAAAGCAGCATCTAGGAGAGCAAGTAAAAAAAATAAGCAATCATACATAGCGTTCCAATCTTTGGAGGCTTGTAACTAAACTTTTCTTTCATAAAGCTCTAACAGTGGTGTGAATTACACACCCAGTTTTTGCCAAGTCTGAGGACAAAGTTTTGGAAAATCCCTAAAGCATTTGAGAAGATACATAGAGTGTCTCCAGGATGGCTGAAGTTTTTCTCATAAAAACGGAAATAAATTTTTGATTGATATTGTTCTACTGATTTATTGAAATAACTTGTTAAACAAAATTTAAACAATGTTGCTGTAAAATGGATTGAATGAATCCATTCTCTCTTGAGGAAACTGAATGGAGTAGTTTGGGGCTGTATTTGTGCTGATGCTGAAGACTTTCCTACAAGTCAGCAGCGGATGGGTAATTGGTCATTCAGACTAAGGTTGTGGAAGATCTGTTGTGTCCCTTGATGAAGAAATTGTGGCTTCTCAAACAATGACCAATCTTGGTTTAGGAAGAATTTTGATTTTCTTGTTCAATTGGTTTTTTGGGGCGTGGTTAGTTTTGTTCTGTATTTTTTCTAAGGTGTAGTATTTCTTTCGTTTGGTTTCCTATGAGTTTCTGTTGCTAGAAAATTAATTTATTCTTAATTATTGCACTTGAAGAATGCATGTAGAGCCAGAGATAAATAATGAGTGGTGTGTAAAGCAACAGTAGTGTTAATGTGAAAAGGAAATAGAAACTGAAACAAATCACTTTATGCAGGACTGTAAGTAGGACTGCAAATAAGAAAGCGTGAAATAATTTAGGTTCCATCTGTGTGTGACTGCAACATGCACCCTTAAAAAACAGAATGGGGAAAATATTATACATTTTTATTCTGTGTGAAAGTGGAGATTTTATCTCACTTCTGTAGGGATTTATCAGAAAAAAAAAAAATTAATCTTTTCATCAATAATCATTGTCACAAAGGAAATACTAATTTTATTCCATGAAGTAGAGATGCTTTTGTGCTTCAGACACGGAGACTTGTTCTTGTGAGTGGATCTTGCCTATGTAGGTATTGCAGCTCTGCAGCTCTGGGATACTCACCAGGGTGTAGTAGAACTCTCCCTGGTGGGCAGAAGGACAGAGGGTTACTGTGCCTTTCATCCTCTGATTCTCCCCCCTGAGGATGTGCAGTTGTATAACCTATTGCTCGAGAAGGTGTTTTGCCCTTGTCATGAAAATTCGTTTCCCTGGTTGTAACACAATAGAGTTTTTCCCTCAGTTATTTTTACCTTTGGACTGTATGCACACTAGTCTTTAAATAATGTTATCAAGTGGCTATTTTAACTTATCTTCCCTGCCCAACCACACTATTAGGATCTGCTGCATGTTCTGTACTTCTTGCTGCTCTCATGTTATTGATGTCTCTAAAGTGCCATGTGACTTGCTTACTTAGAAGTAGATCTTGGGTGATTTCTGCTCAGATCAACTGTTAAGCACCATAGCTGCATCAATACTGGTGCCAGTGTTAATGACTGTTAACAAGCATTAAATCGTGCTATGTATTCAGGGCCATTAACTTGTCACCATTGTGTTTTGTAAATGACTTCTTAGTGCACCTCTTTAGAAATCTCCCTTCACCAATATTCTTAGTGCACTAACACAACATTGCATTAGTTGTGACCTCTACACTGTCTCATAGCTCTCTTTTTCACTTGACCATTGCCATTATTGATTGCGAATATTTTTTCCTGAGCATTTATTTTCTGACCCTTTCTTTTTGTGTTGGTTTGGTTTTATTCTGTTCTGGATTTTAATTCTTCCACTGGGCATGTTATACTTCCTCCACAGAGTACCTAAAATTTATTTTCCTGAAGAGTCTTTACTTCTTGTAACAACTTCTAGTTGTACTCATTGAGATGTAGACTGATTCCATGCTCATTGAAATCTATGAGTATGGGACAAAATCCACAGACTGGGATTTAAGTTAGGAAAAATGAAATCAAATATTCCAACTACTGGAAGATCAAACTACTTTCTGCCACCGGTAGCCAGAAATACAGCTAATCATTGCAATCCTTCTAAAAATTTATGTCCCTATTGATTTTTGAGTTATGCCACAACCCAAAGCATTAAGAATTTAACAAAGAGATCAATATAGTTACTTAGAAAATATTTGCACAGGCAGAGTGTATCTCTTGTATAAGGTATTGTATTTTGAAAGAGATTGGCAGAATGGTTCACATTTTCCAAGCAATATTTGTAGATAGTAACCTAATGTTGAAGGGTTAAGTACAGTAATACTATGTGTGAACCCCTAGGAAAGTGGTCCAGACAATTAATAAATCTTAGTTCTCCCTGTTTGTTGAAGCAAAAATCTCCCGAGTGTAGTTCACATATTAAGGTTACTCTTCTGGTTACCATAGCAATGTCCATGAAAGAGAGACCTTTTCTCACTAATGTATTTTTGGCTAGAGAGCAATCCTTAGCACGATGAAAAAGTATAAACTGGATATGCTACATCAGTACTCTGAGGATGCTACCTCCTAGGATAAATATTTTTACTACATGAGCAAACCTTAGGAGTGGACTGAGAATTTTGGAATGATAACGGACCATGGGTGCTATACAACAGATTTGAGAGTTCCATCCAGATTGCCACATAAAACCCCATTCTGTTATACAGAAAGGCTACAGAAATGTATGTTTTCATGCATCTGCTGGTTTAGACCACTTATCATCACTGCTCCTGAGCAGAAGGGTACCTGTTGCCCAGTTGGAGCTGCAGTCCTTTCCCCATGGGTTGGATTTGTAGTGAACTATCAACTTTTTCTTTGAAAGCTGCTGTTGATACATGCAGCTGGTTTTGTGGTTGCTCTTACAGGCTCATTTAAATCAGCTCTAATTTGCTCATCAGCAATTCTATTCTTTTCAAAGGGGTACTGTGCAGGACGGGGATATACCTTCAGTCATAGTCTCACGCAGCAGCACTGTTGGTTGATTCTGCCTTGTTTCCATTTGCCTAAAACAAATCCTTTTAATTTTCTTCAGTTTTATCACATATTTGTTTAAATAGGCAGTCCTTTAACAAATGCTCAGTTTTGTTTTATGGCAGATTAGTAAGCTGTACAGTGTTTAAAGTAGTTGTCTTTAAACCCCAAAGTTTTACATTTCTAATCCTTAGGTTTTGTTGTCTGTCGGTTATATTTTTCCCTTCAAATTAAGAGGCAGTAAAAACAGTGCTTTGTATATCATTCTGTATTGCTCAAATCCTTACGTAATGAATCCATAAAAATTGTATTTTTAAAGCATATATATACCTATAGAAATATATGGAAGTTTGTTTCACCGTTAGTCCTCATTTCTTTTCTCTTTAGTTCATTCCTTTGTGTATTTACTGCTTTTTTGTTTCCTGTTCAAATGGTGGATTTCAGAGACGCTGATATATTTGCCATTCGTTCATCTGTTGCTCTAGGCTGTTTTGCTTTCTGTGCCCTACATTCCTTTTCTTCAGTGTATGAACTAATCCTCTACCTGCAGCATTGCAAGGCAGTTCAGACACACGAAAATGGGTAACAGGGCAAGGTTATTCTTCATATGAAAATGCGGTTAGTTCTTGAACAATTTTGCTTGTTATCTGTTTCAGTGTGATGCAAACAACTTTTAGCATGTGTGGGAAAGTGGATATATCTGTCTGTATAGACATAGGTAATGTGTTTAGCATTCTTTCAAGAGTATATTCAGTGCATCAGTTCTGTTAAATTCTCCCATAAAGTTTTGTGTTGAGCAGGAGGAGATGGCACAAGTGTTACGTGCTTTTGGTCTAACCTGCATCCCATTGCTATTTGGACTGATTGCTTTTAGGTGCATCAGGATTAGAGGGGAAAGACACCAGAGGGAGAAATCTGGAAAGTAGAAGTACAAACCAAGCAACAACAAAAACATGAGAAAAATGGAAAACAGCTGGGTACAGAGAAAGCAGAGGCAGGAGAGAGAAATGAAGGGACAGTCCAATTGAGAGCACAAAGGCCTGTGCTAGCATTTCATCAGCGCCACGGGTGTCACCGTTTGGGGTCAGGGCACCCCCAAATCTGCAACAGAACGCTCTCTCCCCCTCCCCACCCAAAAAGGGAAGAAAGGAAAAAAAGGAGAGAGACTTATCGATTAGGAAAGGAAACTAGAACAGCTTTATTAAAAAAAAAAAAAAAAAAGTAATAAGTAAATATATACAAATATGTACAAAACCAGTATCGAACCCACCCCCCCTGATGGTAAATCCGTCCCCGTCCCCACTGATGCTGTGGAAGGGCCCAGCAGCAGATGGGAACCGGGAGCTGGATTCAGGGATGCGGCCCAGAACCTGGGGCCCAGCCAAGGCCTGAGCTGGTGGCTGAGACCGGGTCTGGAGGCCTCAGGGCAAAGCTGAAGCTGCCAAGGCCAAACCGAGTGAGGAAGAGTCCCGAAGAGAGAGCAGCTCAAGCTCAGGGAAATGAAAGGTGAAGGGCAAAATGGTGAAAGAGCCGAAAGAAGAAAGCCTGAGACCCTCGTGATCCCTCAGCTTTATACCGAATATGATGTATATGGGATGGAATACCTTGCTGGCTAATTTAGGGTCACCTGTCCTGTTTGCTCCTCCCTGAAGGTGCAGCCTTTACTTTTTCTGCACCCTCCAGTGTGGTACACAAAATCTAGCAGTGACCTTGGTTTGCATACCAATCCTTGGTACTAACTATAAACATGGAGTGTTTTCGCTGTTAGAAGCAGACTCTCTGCAAAAACATACTGCTAACTTCAGACAGACTTAGCTGTAAAATAAAAATCATAGAATTGTTCTGTTCTAACCCAAACCAGGACACACGGGACGTGTGTTTCCCATTAAGGACATCTACTTATTCTGTAACTCCTAACAGCTTCTGGGAGAACACATGTAGGTGGTGAGAATTTCTGCTTAATCATGGTATTTCTGATCTTTGAAAGGCAAGAGCTGACCCTAGTGATGAGCAGGAGGCATGAGGCTGGTGCTAAAGGCGCTCATGTGGTGTGTTACTCATGCAGCCAGCCTTCAAACTGGACCAGAGCCATACTATTGCCCTAACCCTGTTGATGCAGTGCCCAAGGAGCATCTGGTGATACGACCTGCCTGCCATTTCATCTGCCCAAAAGTTATGCTTTACAATTGTAGCTATGTCTTTATTTGGGAATGTGTGAAGTACAGTGAGAACAAAAGTGCTGTAAATTTCAGATTATTACATTTCTGACAGCCTGATTTAATTACATTTTTAATTTACTCTTGCAGAAATCAGATGTGTGTCTCCATACTGTGTGTATGAAAATATAGAGTTGAGATGAAGCAGAGACAACTTGGTATTTGCCAAATGGTAATCATCTCATAATAGCAACTATGTATCATTTTGCTAAATCCACAAAGAGAGATTTTTATCCATTAACAGGACTTTACAAACCTATGGCCTCTTTAGTGAGATAATTAAATTCTGGGCAGTTTGTTAAACTGAAATTGCTAAACCAATTCACCTTTAACCTATTTTTTGATGAGATTTTCCACAATTTTTATCTGGTAGTTGAGAACTTGATGAATGAAGACCATCTTACTTATTTGACAAGTGCTTCAAAGGGAAATATGGAGCATACTCTTGGACTTGCAGCCTACTTTAGGCGTATGCCTGACAAAATTTCTTCTGCCAAAGCTACTTGGAAGCCTAAAGTTTGCTGCACATCTGTGAATTGCAAGTTGAAAATAAAAATTGAAACTGCTTGAAATTTAAAAACATGGCCGTGAAAACCCAGGAGTTTAGAACAAAATAAACATCAAGCAGGTAACAATCTATTTTATTGTGAGACAGGCACTATATGAGACTTAGTTGTAGTGGCTAATAGTGACCCCACTGTAGAGCAGCCATCTCTAGGATGAGAAGGTAACTTCTGTTCTTCTTAGGCCTGGAGTTACATCCTGAGTTTTGTCTGCCAAAACAGGTCTGTTAATTCTGTAACAATGATTCAGATAGTTATGTATTTGTTACCAGGATCTCCACTGAGTCAGCTCATCTGTAAAGGTCACTAAGCAGCTGTCAGGTGATGATAACTTTTCAGGTACTACTGGCATGAGGTAAATTCAGAGTGACACTTACAGTTGGCTGAAGGTATTTTTGGCAGAAAAATTATCTGGCAATTCCTTTTCTGTTTTTAGTCTTCAATTGTGAGTTTGGTATGAAGGAATGTTTCTGTAGAAGATTTGTGAAAAAGGCTTAAATAGTTGATTTTATCTTTCTCATATTTTGGGTATTATGATTTTTTTGTAGTTATTGAAATCTTCTCTTTAAGATAATTCTGTTGTGACATTTCTCTGTTATGTTAATGTATTTTGTATTACTTGTGGACACTTTTTTATTCATGAAAAAATACCATGTTGGTATTATCAGAGTGAACAGTTCAACATTTTACGACAAGTATTACAATATATTCTGTTTGAAATTCTGAGGAATCTTTTCTAAAAAAAACCCCAACAAAATCCCTGAAAGTATAAGATTTTCAATTTATTCTGATTTGGAATAAAAATGCTTGTACTCTCCCATATGTTGTTTCCCGGTCACTTCTGTGGGCAATTTAGAGAAGGAGATGCTAAGCCAGATTTTCAATTACAGCTCCAAACTACATTATAAATTACCCAAACTATGATGTCATGCTCCGTTCATGGAAATCAATTGCAGAATTGATATTATAACCTGCAGCATTTCCACTGATTTCTAATGGATTCCACATATATTGAGATATGGAAATGGGTTCCTGTTCTGAGATGTTTCAAAGGCGGATGCTACTTCTGTGCTTTCTGGGTGACTGCACATGTAATCAAATTTATGTAAGTTCTGGTTTTTTGAGTTTTTTTCCCCGTTTTCATACCCAGCATTATACCTTGTCCTCCTAGAGGCAAGGACTCAGTGTTCTAGCAAGTTAGTCCTTTCTTTTTTTAGCCATTTTAAATGATCATATAAAGTATTACATAAATGTTCCTCATTGTTTTAATACTCTGTTCTCTTTTCCAGCTATTTTTTGAGCTCCTATTGTCGTAAATTGTTAGTTGAAAACAGTTTGGCCTCGAAACTCTATTTTAGAAGACCTTGATTAACCCGTGCATGTTACTATAATGGAAGTAATAACAATAGTTCTACTTTATTATTCCAGTAGAACTTATAAAGTTAACTTATATTTTTAACTACTGAGCTAATGTCTGAGAGCAAAGAGTATTGAGAAAGAGCTCAAAGTTAAGATGCTCAAATATAGACCTGCGTGCTACAACACAGAGCCATCGATTGCCTTACCACTAAATGAAAATATACTCTGAAGTTACAGTATCTTTTATTTAATAAACAGAAAAGGCTTTAGAGCAAAACTTCTCAAACAGTTTAATCAATAACTTCAACTGGTTGAATTGATGTATCTGTAGCTAGTCAGTGAATACCTCTTCTTTAAGTACCTAGCACTGAAGTTCAGTACATTAGCATAATGAAATATATTTTAAAATTATTGGGGAGATGGAAAAAAGGATATTTCAGTTAAAATGAAATCAGAATATTTAGATATTAATTTTTAACTAGAAGTTAAAGAGTTGGTATTTTTAATAAATGTAATGCCTTTGCTGAATAACAGTTTATATTTTGTGTGGAATAGAAAAAAATAGTTACATAATAACATGACTTGATTTTTCATGAGCGCTGAGCACTCACTACTCACAATGGTGCTCTTATATACAGTAATTTAATATAAGACTTTGCAAAATAGCATTTGATCTTAGGTGTAGAAGAATTTAGGGAGTTCCCTTTCTGAAAATTGTCTAATGCAGTTAAGTGATGTTTAGATGAGTATGAAGAGCTCTTGGCTCAGGAAGAGCATTTGGTCTTCTAGCAAATAGGGAACCTGATAATGAGAAACTATTAACAGCCCCTGGCTTTGACAGTGGTACTAAGTGCACGATGCTCAGAATAGGGAAACTGGTTTGATGTGGCAGGCAAAGATGGTTTCTTGCATGCCTTTTCAGGAGTTGGGTGTTTTTTTGTTATGTTTTGTACTGTTCATTTAAAAAAAAAATAATTAAGTGTTGAAGTTTGTGCCAGAATAAGAATTGGGATCTAATATTTTTTGGATGACTAGTGTTAATGAACAAATACTGTCTGAAAAGAGAGACAGGCATTTTATTAGGCTTCTTGTGCTCTCCTTGAGCACAATCCCCCAACCTCGAAAAGGCATAAAGCTTACTGCTTTGTCAGAGTATTTACTGAATAAATGAAAGTAAATATTAACTTTTTTAATTTTGATTTTGGAAATGCCATAGGTTCAACATCTTTATTAAAACATGACTAACTCTGTGTTCATAGAATCATAGAATGGTTTGGGTTGGAAGGGACCTGTAAAGGTCATCTAATCCAACCCCCCTGCAGTGAGCAGGGACATACTCCACTAGATCAGGTTGCTCAGAGCGCTGTCCAACCTGACCTGGAATGTTTCCAGGGATGGGGCTTCTACCACCTCACTGAGCAACCTGTTCCAGTGTTTCACTAACCTCATTGTAAACAATTTCTTCCTTATATCTTGTCTGAACCTCCCCTTTTTTTTTTAAGTTTAAAACCATCACCCCTTGTCCTGTTGCAAGAGGCCTTTCTAAAAAGTCTGTCTCCAAATCTAGATATACCATACCAACAGGTTGCTGATGGACAAAATCAAAACGCTTTCTTGCGAGAGTATTGAATAAAGGACCATAGAGAGGAATCACCTGATTACATCTTTACCAGAATAGCAGTGAAAAGTTCTTTCAATAATGGGATTTTTAAAAGCATTTTACAATGACAACCTTTAATTATGAGAATAATTATTTTTATTGCATTTTGCAATGTATTTTTTTAACATAATAGCAAACTGATTTCTTGCATTCAGTCCTTCCAATGAAGGAAAAATCTTTTCTAAGTGCATAATTTGAATTTAAATGAATGCGAACCTTTGTACTCGGCTTGCATAGCATGTTGAGTGATAACTTGAGAAAAATACAGCTTTGTGACACAGTGATTACTTTTGTGAAGATAGAAGTATATTCTCCCTTTGAGTGTGTCTAACTTCCATTAGGCTAATGGGAGTTATGCATTTATG
>WEIS01002392.1:0-43507 GCA_013389965.1 Todus mexicanus | reverse complement strand
AAATAGCATATGGATTCGGTTCATTGGGTTTCTCCAACTGTAGTGGAGCAATGGGGATGAATAGTGAAACATGCATCTGGCCACGCCTCAGGAAAAATGAGGAAAAAGACCTACAATGCTTGTGTCCTTAGAAATGCAGGATTTCCTCAGAGTTGAGCAGAACTGTCCCACAATGCCTATATGTCTAAAAATGCACTGTCCATTTTATTTTGTGGTGTTAGGCAATTTTAGTTTCATACAAAGGAGAACTCCATACTGAAGCGATGCTGCAGTCAAAAGCAAATTAAAACGTTTTTGTGAAGACTGCTATTTTGAGTCAGTGGTGATTGACAACTGTTGTCCGTCATTGCCGCTCCTGCTGTTCCCCTGTGGACGCATTATTTAAATGTCAGCGTAGGGTGGTTACTCAGCTTGATGGAAGAGGGTAAAATAGATGGAGGGTGAAGTAAGGCTCCAGGCTTAGTGTTGGCTTTGCATTGTCCAGAGAAGAGGTGGATGACCCATCCCTGCAAACGTTCCAGGTCAGGTTGGATTTTTTGACCAGATTTAAGAGCAATCAACTCTGAGGGGCAACCTAATTCATGGGAACTCCTCCCTATCATCTGGTTATTTCTCCTACTCCTGTCTGCTGTGCCATCTCCCTGGCACCCTGGGTGCCCAATGCTGCTCCTCGTTGACTACTTGCTTCTGACTCTCTTGAAATCCAATTTGCTGATTCTTCTTGGCATTTTTAAAATCCAGCTTTTCCTTTCCAAATGTGACACTAAGGCTTATTAAACCTAAGGGTTGGCAATTTCTCACCACTGCTCTGGCAGCTTTTTCCTTTCATCTCGTTAAATCAGTTACTGCTCTGACATCCGTTACAGCCCTAAAATACTCTGAACTATTGAATAGTTGCTGTGTGAGTACCATGTGAAGAAGACGCATTACAAATACCTTTTGGAAATGATACTTTTTACCTTCTCTGTCTTCTGAAGTGACTTTGTTGGGCTTGTCTCATGTTGTCCCTGTTTTTATGTATGATTATTTTGTTGCAGAGGAAAAACAGGTCATAGTTATGTAAAGATCAGTGAATGCACGGTAAATGTAAATTCTGCAAGTTCTGTATGTATCTTCTGATATTAGTGAATTCCATCATCATGTTGGCTAAACAGTTGCACCAGCTTTGTTCTAAAGGTGAACAACTGGAAGTGGTTATTCTGCTATTTATTTCAGCAAACACTAAATGAACTGGAAGCAGCTGAAAGAAACGCGTTGGATTATTTCACCCTTGTTAGGAAAAGCCCTTCGGGAAACATCCTAAACCCACATGTGAATGTTCATTCATTGTTTTGGTACGGAAACCCTCAAACGTCTTTCTGAATCAAGGATTGGGGGTAAAGGTATTGGTAACTTGGAGACTAGGCTTTGTTAACTGTACCCAGTAATGAAGGAACTTCTTCTCTGGTAAAGTTAGTAATATTTTCTTCTTGATTTTGCCCTCTTGACTTTAAATGATGCAGTCGGCTCATCTGCAGTGACAAGCGTGCAGACAGTGTGGCAGGTAGGGATTGAGATTGATTTTATATGATAGTGTACTTGCAGTTCCTGCCTTTTGAAATCCTTACCTAATGCCGAACAATCACTGTTTACTTTACTCGGCAGCAAAAAATACCCAAGTTGTGTTTTGTAAGCAGAATGCAGAAACTTCAGTGCTTTTAACTTTTAAAGGACTTGGTGAGGCTTGAGCAACCAGTTCATACAAGCCATGTGAAATGGAGAAATGCAATTGTGTTTTATGTGTAGGCATGTAGACAAGGAGCTTTTTTAATTCTGAATTAATTCTTCTGCAGGATGACTTTTCTGTCTCTTACATGAAATTTATAGGGAGCATTTGCAGACGCAGCGTATTTGGTAATTGGTCGGGAGGACTCCCAGTGTGATACGTGTGTGTTAGACGGAGCTGCATATTTGTAGGAACTGAGGACAAGATATAAATGAGAATAGATGGAGAACCTAAACAAGGAAATAATTTGCATTTTGTTCGGTATTTGTACTACTAAAAAAGATGAAAACTCTTTATATCTGTGTGTGTCCATGTTAATGTGGTTATCAGGTTGATAATTAAACAGTTACACAAGTTACTCTTTTCAAAGCCCTGGATTTACTCTTAAGTGTAACCGGAACTGTTTGAAGTGTTTCTATTTCAGAAGTGTATATTTTTGTTGTAGATGTTTACATTTTACAGACCTTAGGTCTGTCCGCGAGTGTTTTTTAAGCCTCTGGCTGGCAAAAAGGAAAAAGATAGACTTAGAATGTAGTCATGCAAAAGCGAAGAAATGTGCCTTTGTATGGGAGCGTGACTCACTATTTCTCAGTGTGACGCTTCATTTGCTTGATTGTTTTTGTTGCTGTTCTGTGGGTTTTGTTTATTAAAAGACCACCTCTTGTACTCAGGTTCTCTTGCTGTTTCTCGTAGTGGTTTCACCTTTCCCGCGACTCATGTGTTCCAGGTTTTAAGCAGCGTGTGCTTCAGCAGCTCAGGTGATGGCACAGTTGTTTTATATTGAGCGTATGAAAGCGAGCAAAGAGTTGTTTTCTTGTTTGTAGCCTCATGACTGGGGATGCCTTGTATGTCAGTGCAAAGCTTACCAGTTAGCAGAAGTTGTTAATACATGTAATATTAAGTCTTTGAGAAAGAAGCCTCAGAAAGTGTGAGAGACTGAGTGCAGGAGAGAGAGGGAGATAAAGATATTTCTAATTCCTAGAGAAAAGTTACAGTAGGCATCACCAGCCCATGGGCTTGGGGCTTGACCCAGCGGACAGCTTTAGAAATGCCAAAATGGGGGTATTAATCTGCATATGTGTGTGTATGTACATGCACACGTATCTTTTATGAGCCAGCCCTTGGGTTTGGGAGGGTTTATTGTGTTAGGTGTGGAGCAAACACACCCAGCTTTGCGTCTTGCTTGGACACCTGTCTGGGAATAGACCTTGCCCCCAAGCATGAAGGAATCAGCCAACTTCAACCATAGAGTATATGGGAGTGGGAATTGGGTCGTAGGGTGTTACAGTCAGCACAGTGTTGTTAATTCGTATTTCCCCCCCTTTTTTTGAACTTCCTTGCATTTCTGAGATTTATTCCCTCCAGAGGTGATCCAGCTCCGTAGCTGTGAGTTTGCAAAATAGTTGCCACTTTATTCTTTTCTGTGGGCACAGGAGTGCAGGAGGACAAAGGATGGGGAGCTGGCGCAAGAGCCTTCACCACAGTGTCATTCGGGGGCCCCATGGAAGGATTTTCCTTACAGGGCCTCTGCAAATATGTTGGAGATGGGCCCTGAGCCTTTGGCTGGGGTTTGGCTTTTCCACAGCAGAGGCCGTAGTAACGCGAGTCATTGATCCAGAGACGTGCAGCCTGGGATGGATTTTTCAGGAGGTACATAAACTCTTCCTTCTTGTAAACTGAGTGAGAGGTGTTTTGCTGATGATGTTTTTTTAGTTCAAATAAATTCAAATCAAGTATGTTGGTGAGAACAGGGGTTGAAACAGTATCTGATTCCTCTTTCCAGGGTCCATAAGCTGCTCTGTTAGTCACAGTGTCTGGGTAATGTGTTTGCTGTGGAGAAATTCACAAACTCCAGAAAAATCTCTTGGAGCATCGAGGGATAAATGTTTTTGAGCCCAGAATCCTCTTGGTAACCTGTATTTCATTCCACATTCTTGCAGGGTGTTAATACTGATGTTACAGTCCTGAAAAGGGTTTCTTTTTTCTGCTGTTCTAAGAAACCTGTTCAGAGAGAGGCAGAGCAGCGAAGAGCTGCATGTGCAGATGGTCAGTTGTGTAATGATGCTGGTGTTTTGTATCAGGATATTCAGGGCAGTGTTTGGGGTCCTGCTGGGAAGGGTGGAGGTACTAGAAGGGTCCTGCCCTGGAAGCAGCATTTCGGTGTGGTGGGAAAACTCTGTGGAATGTGAAAGCAGCCCCTGCACATGTGCATGGGGCACCGTGGTGGTGCCTCACAGCAGTAAGAGGTGTGACTGCAGGAAGCACGGGTGAACCCCCATGAATTTTGATTGAGCTTGAATGTATGTTTGATGGGAACTAAAATGCAGCAGCGGGGTTTTCACTACGAAATAATGGAGACACTTGAGCAGGAGGCTGGACTGGGTAGGGTCCTTCTGACAGGAGTTTTGTATGATTTTTGAGACCGTGGCTGGATACTTATGGAAGAATAGGGATATAGGGATTTTATGAATCTATGTGGCTAATACCTCTCAAATTCCACTTACGTACGGTGCAAGAGTTTGCCTCACACTCCAGTGCAGCACTCTCGTGTACTGCACACTTATCCTGCCCCATCTTCACTGCTGTTTGCCCTTTACACCTCTGCCCATCTTTTTTACTAACATGTTTCTGTCCTTCCCATTCCCTGCTATGACCTTTGCTTTCCCTGTGCCTTAGCGATACCATGACATACTCCTGCCCCAGAACATCTAGGCCAACACAGCTGCTGTGAGTAAAATAACAACGCATGGCTTCACGCACGCCGAGTGCCCCAGGCAGAGGGCTTGGGATGCAGGGGGCTGGCAGCCAGCAGCTTCCCGACTAGGAGCGCGTGGGAAAGGGAGTGCGAGCTCAGCAGCAAGTAACTTCCAAAATGTGCAGCTCTCTTCTTTCTGAAGTACTAATTTGCTAGATTTTGCCAAGATCTTCTAAATAAACCAATTTTGAAAGACATTTTTGGCCGAACCCTTTATCGTGTAGAGCAATTAAACCATTTGGGACCATTTATGTTAGTGCAGTAGGTTCGGGTCATTAAAAAGCTTTGCTGGGATGGGAGACCTGTAAAAGGACTTCAGCGTTTGCATTGTACGTGTCATTTTTTCAGTTCTAGTGCTCAGGCCAATAAAAGAACTTTTGGAAAGTGTACACATTTTCTATATTCTCCACATTTGCCAATGTCCTTTCTGCCCACATTGTGCTACTTGTCCATAAAATTTCCTTCTCCGCTGGAGTATGCAGAACTGCATTGGAAGTACTTTTTCAAACTGTAAGAAAAGATGGAGAGGATCCAGTTCATCACAGAAATATGAAACCTCACAAACCACAACGCTATTAAATACTTCTCTTCAACTTCCATATTCTTAGAAAAGTCTCTCTAAGCTGTGAAATAAATGCCCATTTGTAACGCTCTCCCAAACATGCTGGCTAGTTTAGCTTGCAACTTGTAGATCTCTCCTGACTGTATAGCCTGTGAAAGAGGGAGAGTCATCTACATGTAACTATTATTTTATATTCCATAATCCACTGGTGACATGAGTTCATGGAGAAATCCGTCCCTGCAGAGCTCTGCTGGCTGCTCGGGAGGAACACATAACTGTGGTCAGTATTTCCTCTGTGTTTAACATCCCAGGATCAGGACCTGATCTAAAAAGAAAAAAAAACAAACACAACCAACAACCCAAAACTCTTTGACCTGCTCAATGTATTCATCACGGAGCAGTCTTGGAGAAGTTTATCTTCTGCAAATTGTCTTATAACAAAAACTAAAAGAACTGTTTAGTCATTTAGCCTTTTGGATGCTGGCAAGATCTCTGTGCTTGAGGGTCACTGTTGGAAAGGGGGCATCTGAAGATTTCCTGACGTAATGAAAAGGAAGCTGGCAAAAACCCCCGCAGGTTCACCTTGTACCATCGTTTGTGTGTATAAACAGAACAGCTCTTTCTGTCCAGGAGGGCCTGTGTGTAGGGGGAGGTGGGGAAAACTCTCTGCCAGGGATTTTGGTGCTTGTTGCAGTGTAGTTCAACATCCTTTCATGCCACAAATTTTACTGGTTTTAGTGGAAATTCAAGTTAGGCTGTAGCTTATGTTGGTTTTCAACCAAAACATCAGTGAATACGCATTCTTAACACAGCCTTTAAGTATTGTGAAGATGTCCCCCCTCTATCCTTTTTTATACCACTGGAAGGTATAGTAGGTTCACTCAAGCTACATCCCAAGCGGTGTGCTTTCCTAGTTAATGATCATCTCCTTAGGTAAATGTAGCTGTTGGATAATTGCCATAGATATAGATGGTATTCTAAGCAAGAAGACATATGACTAAAATAAATCTGGATATTCTGAGTATTAGATTAGATCTTCTGGGAAAATCTTCACTGCAGTATTATGGACTATGGTGTTGGATCCATAAATTGCATTTTATTAACGGATTTGTTCGTTCAAGTAACAGGTTTGTGATTGTGCTGAATACAACAACATGGGAATGGCTTATAGGAGAGTTTTATTTAGGGTACTTCTATAATTTCATCTTACAGTATTAGAAGTTTGTGTCAGAGGAAGGTTTAAATCCATCTTTTGAATTACAGTTCAGTGAATTAACTTTATTCCATTCACATTTTCTAAGCCCTTGTATATTTTCCCAAAGACGCAACTTTATCCTTCTTCCTCTGAGTTTCTACCCTGGCATGGAATTAAATTTGCGTGGCTTGCACTTCACTTCTTACTTGGCAGAAAAAGGGACAATGATCATACTTCAGCTTATTATGAAGAGGTACTAGAGAAAATCTTCATAGTAGCAGTAAATTTCCTGACTCCTTTTTGGTTATCAGTGCATAAAAGTCACAAAGGTTATCATTGGAACGGGACATATTTTGATTTCATAACTTTGTGATGACTTAGCTGCAGGCACAGACCCCGGCCCTGTGCTTGGCACATGCAGTGAAATGCTGCACTGGAGGGGCCCTTGCTAAAGGCATTCCGGGACAACCGGGAAAATGCGCCTTTTTGGCTCTTGGTTCATTAATTAGCTGTTTCATAGTGATCTGCACTACTTTTTTGGATTACAAACTTCTTAATTAGCTGACTTGCATGGATCTGGTTTTGAGATTCAAGGGTACTGAGAACAAATAGTGTGAGTAAATCTGAAGTGATGGCCCATGTCTGAACTATTGCTAATGGTCACCTAAAGGCTGTAGGAGATAGGGATCTTTGATGTCAAGTGTTAACATTCCTCTTATGACTGATTGTACCAAGTTTCATTGAGCTAAACCTACAACTGTTGCTTGTGGTGATGACTGTGTAGTACCTTGTGTTAATAAAGCCATAAAATAATGCTGAAACCTGAAAAACTTGTAGTACTGTTCTGGCTCTGTTTGTTCATATGTCTTTTGAGTTGGAGAGGAAAAGCCGGTGGAGCTGATTTTGCTTGTGGGGCTTTCAGCATTTCAGTGCTGTTCAATCTGTGCAGGAATTTTTTTTTCCTTTCTTTTTAAAGAATAACACTTTTCACAAGCTTTTCCAAACTACACAAATATTTTCACAGGCCTTACAAACCTTTACTAAAAGTTTGTTTTTGCAGAATCTGAACTTCTGGCCCGGTAACACGCTGTAGGAGTTGGTGTGCTTGATCTTTTTTGTGTGTGTGTGTGTCAAGAGAAAGTCATGAAGCATAATAAGTCTGTACATCGGTAA
The DNA here is from genome assembly GCA_013389965.1 of Todus mexicanus. NCBI lineage: Eukaryota > Metazoa > Chordata > Aves > Coraciiformes > Todidae > Todus > Todus mexicanus. The sequence continues at coordinate 36,057 of WEIS01002392.1, read as the reverse complement.
TTAATTAATATTACTTTTGCGATATTGCACACAGCTGGTTCTTGTTAAGTGTGCGGTAAAAGCTGGATGTTTGTGCACATCTCAGAAGGCCATTTCCCCCAGTCCCTGCCCAGGGCACTTCTCCACAATTTTGCCTCCCCAGAGTGGAGGTTTTTGAAGCTGTTCACAAGTCTGGTTTTGGCCTCGTAACTCAGGAGGGTTGTATTTTGAATACTTAATTCTGGGATGAAATTAAACATTTCACCTAAATTTCTATGACTGCTGAGGTTTCTATACTCCTTGGAAGTCTGAAGCTATTAGTGAATTATTATTTTCTTTGTGCAAAATGGCAACAGACACAACTCTTAAACCATTTTATTTTCTTTAGAGTGCAGCATTTGTATTAGTGTGGCTTCAGTTGAGTATAAAATGAGTGGATTTATGAGCAACTCTTACTGATACCTGTACCTAGAGAAAAATCAGATTAAATAATTTTAATGCTTACAAAAGTTTGCAGCAGTTATCCTAAAGATTTCATATTCCTGGTATTGTTATTGGAGTTTCTTCATTCCTGTCTTTAGGAGCAACAGAAGTCAACCAATACAATCTCCATTTGTATTGCAAAGATCTCTTTTTTTCCCCGCAGCAAAAAGCCAAATAAGCAGCAACCTCCCTCTGAATTTCAAGAAGTGTTCCTGCTCCAAAATTTACAGTCACTTCAAGCATTTATTCTGGTGGCTTAAAAGGCCAAGCTTTTTAGAAGTGCATCATTAAATAGAAAAAACAATACACTCCCCAAAAGCAGGCAGGTGAGTGAAGCTTGTGTCTGAGGTTGATGTGTATACATCAGTATTGCCCATGAGACCTTCCCCACTAAGGTGCAATACTAGCCTTGCTGCACAGAACCAGGGATGTGTTTGTCACCAAGCCTTCAAAGAAAGAAATCAGCAAATGGAAACTGAGGCAGGCTTTTGTCAGGGGGTGACTGAAACACAGCTGGCAGTTCCTCAAAGCTGCTGGGGTTTTATCATGGTCACATCTCTGTATAGTGTGTTCAGATGGGAAGTATTTTTAACTGATTCCCAAAATTATTTCTGGGATGCAAGCAGAAGGAAGGAGAAGTTCCAGTCTGTTTCTTTTTTGGAAGCACCAAGAGTCTTGCACCAGATGAGTCATATCCTTTATTGGGACACCTGACGGGCTCATAACCAGTACCAGCTTCTGGCACCCTGCTTGTTCCCTCTTTAGCTGCTGCAATTCTTTGGCAAACCTCTTTGTCTTTACACACCCTGGGAAGGTGAGAATCTGTTTCTCCGCTATTCCCCATTTTTGATGCCTGTGTTGCAATGATCTTGCTTCCTGGCGTGGATGTAGAGCTGCTTTTGAAAATCCCCATTCATTGGAAGTGTGGGTGAAACCACAGTATTGCACAGAAACAAGGCACTCATCTGGGCTCGCTTCTTATTACTTCATTTGAAGGGAGAGGTGGGCTTGCAGAGGCAGGTTTCAGTGGCAATGAAGTGAAATTTCTTGTGTTCTTCTGTTCCTGAAATGATTGTGTTTATTTTTAGCAAAAATCAGGTGGAATCATACTGCCTGAGCAAGCTGGCTCCATGGGATGGAACTATGGGGAATAGAGATGTATTTTCTGGGAAGAGGAGGAGAAAGGACCACATGTCAAGCTGCAAGCAGTCCAGAGAGGTCATCTGAGTTGCTGTGTGGGCCTTTTCCCCTTCTATAAGTGATGTTTTAAATAACCAAAGTTAGGTTTTTCAGAGGAGATGCCCTACAAATCATTGGAATAGAACAGGATCTTCTGCGAGGTTTAGGACATGGACTTCCCTTACTTTTCCTCCTCTTTTTCTCCAGTTCCAACAGAGTGTTTAAATTTGCTTTGAGCCACAAATACCTGGTATCTGGTGGATTTTCTATGGTATTTTGTGTAGTTTAGTGTATTGTAGTATTCCTCATCCTGTGTAGCCAATGGTTGAAAAACCTGAACTTTGAGGTACGCTGTCACAGTTAGTCTGTTAAGTTGCAGCTGAAATGCAGCATAGATGCAGTTCCTGGCTCCACTGTTTTAACCGCTTAAAGGCTTAATTCCTTTCTCCTTCTGAATGCAATGATGGAAGTAATCAGGGAACAAAAAAGTCAATAGCTCTTCTGGATTTAGGTGGAGGGCACTTTTGCCTTGTCTTTGTAGCTTGAAACAAAAGCCACAGGGAAAGGGGAAAACGTTTGTGTGTTAATCTAAGGTGCTGGATGTGATTTGTGGCTAGAAGGATCAGTTTAGACTTCGTGTTAATTCCTAATTAATCACTAAACATGTGGTATCACCTTACCGATTATTAAAATCTGTGACATTGAAATAAACCCACTTGTCACGTTCCTAATTCACATAACACTGTTTCTTGCGTCTTTGCTGGCCTCATGTACTTCTGCAGTTATTTCTGCTTTATTCTAACTACCTGTTGGATGTATGATGTAAACTAATGGATTCTTTTCTGTTGGGAACTGCTAGAATATTTAGTGAATGATACGGTCCTGAATGGTCTGAATCATAGCCCAGACTCAGGCCTCTCTGACAATCTAGCTGTGTAGGGTTGCATGACTGCAGTGTTAGATGCTCTTCTGTAAATACCAAGAGATGTCTGTAAGAAAACTGCCATGAAAAATTTCTAGGAGCAGTTGGCCATGCCGTCAGTGGTCTCGCAGGGAATTTTATGGGTTTTTAAATTGCTTTTTCATGAAATGCAGATAGAAGAATAACTCAGGCTTATTATTTCCATTTTGACATTAGCTACTTTGCAATGAGCATTTTCTTTGATGGAAACGGGATCAGAAAGCTAGAGGTTACAAGTTTACTGCCTTTGCTGCAAGCTGAAGCTCACGCTTTCTTTCTCTGGGTTTACGTTTGAAGCAGCTTCGCTGTCAAGTGCTGAAATACTCCCGATAGGTGTGAAAATTCACTTTTGTCTGTTTTTTGTTTGCAGTCAAACTACAACTTCAAGCAGAAGAAAGAGGAGTGGTGTCAATCAAAGGCGTGAGCGCGAATCGCTTTCTGGCTATGAAGGAGGATGGGAGATTGCTGGCCTTGGTAAGCAGCCATTTTAATCTCAGTCTCTGTATGTGTCCATCTGCATTGGTGGGTCCTCTCCTCACCGAGTAACCTCTCCTCCAGCGGGACCTCCTCAGCTTCTCCATGTGTCATTTATCAGGGAGAAATTAATTGAAATATGAACTGGGGAGATACACAGAAGTGGCAAAATTGAACTGGATTGACCTGAGACAGAAAAGTCATGTATAGAAGGAAATAGTAATAACAACTGAAGAATAAAATGTCTCCCCTTTCCCCCCCAAGCATTGTTTTTCTCTTTCACTTCCTTTCACATGAAGTGATTGTAAAGATCCTTTTAAAATAGGAGTTACTTATTTTTTTAAAAGTCTACTTTTATGTTTTGCTATTAATCTGTATATATTGTTTTCTCATTTTCCTCTTTGTAAAGAATCCGGGTTTTTTTGTTCACGTGTGCTTCCGAACTAGAAAACTGGCAAGAAACTCATTTTTGAAAATGTGATGATAAAACAAAATAAAGTTACATAAATGTAGGTAAATTAAACTAGTCTCTGATTAGACCAGTTTTAAATTCCACACATTTTATTGGTATCATCTTAATTTTTAACTGTGTTTTAATGCCAGTATGTTTAGCAGACTCTGAAAGTTAATAAGGTCTCCTAGAGCTAGGTTTTAAATTTTGCTTTCAGAGCTGCAGTGACATTTATTTTGCTTATGAGATGTAGACATTGTAAATCTCTGGTCCATATTTATACTGTTCAGTGCAGACAAACTTCTGGCACTTGTGAAGTACCTCTGTAGGGCATCCCTCTGGAATTTCAGTTTGAAATAATTCCCAATAGTTGAGTGTCTTGAGCAGAGTCCTGTTCAGCTTCTGCATGAGTCCCCACCGGGAGCAGGTGTTAATAATAAAGCGAATTCCTAACCCCAGCTGAACTGCAGCTCATGAAACACTCGTGCCAGGGGCTGTAGGGATTACATCTGATTCCCCTCGTTTCTGCCCCTGCCAAAGTGGAATTAGGCTGGAGGCAAACAGAACACTTGGGGAGGTTTACACCAGCAGGGATCCCCAGTGTGCTCCTCAGCACCGAGCATCTCTGCCTCCAGGAAGCCCGTTTTGTTCCTGCCTGTGCACACAGTTAAAGAACCTGTTTCAAGTTACAGTGTTATTTAGTCAGATGTTGCGTGACAGCTCAGATAAAGAAAATGTGAGGAGTAGCCCACTGTGCTATTCTTGAGTGGAGGATAATTGGGAATTTCCTGTGGTGCTGCTGTGGTGGCATTCGGCTTCCCGTGCAAATCCCCTTCCTTATCCCGGGTGACAGAGAAGAGTCAAAATAGGGTGTTCGGCACCATTTGTATAAACACCTGGCTGTGTTTATATTTGGGATTTCCAGCCTACTGCTGCAGGGTGAGTTTTGGTTGTAGAACACACTTCCTTTGCAACTACTTGCAGCAGTTTTGTCTGCTTGGTTCTTGCAACGCCATGTGCTTAGGGAGTATCTGCTGTCAGCCTGGAATGGCTCTCAGAATCTGATAAAGTTGGGTCACTTTGTGCTTCCCACTTGAGCTTATGAAACGTTTGTTTTGTTTTGCTTTCTTTCTGGAAATGAGTATTACTTGAATCATGTTTACTGCAAACGCAGTTTCCTACAGCTCTGCAGTTTTGCTGTTCATGGATGAAAACTTCTACTTTTTAAGATTTTTGCTCTTCCATCAGAGTGATGAATCCTGCTGCAACTTCGTGCTCTTTTCCCGCAGCACAGGCAGCGTTCTTTCCACGAGGATTTCTGTACTGTGCCTTCCAACAGTTTGTGGCCAGTTGTGCCTCTACCGTTTTCTGCCTATAAACACATCCATGAAACTGCTTCTAATTGCCAGCGTTCTTTTTTCAGGTTGGACAGTGTAGTGCTTCAGCGAGGGCTTTGAAAGAGCATCTGCTGGAAATCTCTGCAGTGAAGTGATCTCATCAATGCACTTCAATTAGTATCTGCTGAAACCTTGGCCTGTTTTTTTTAAACGTGATGGAACTTTAATTTCTAAACACCTATTTAGTTCTCTAATCCCCTAGTCCCTCAAGCATTATTCTGTCCTTTTCAACATTTGCTTTTCAGTGTCGAGGATCGATTTGTAGTGTCCATGTTTTATAAATACGTCAACATCTTCAAAAATACTCCCACAAATTACTATTCAGTCCTGTTTTTCATCTAGTGGGATGGTTTCATAATTACTTTGTTGAGAACTGTCTTTATGGTTTGTTCTGAGCTGGGTTTTGCATAATGATTTATTTCCTAGCCAGTATATCACAACTTACACTGGTGATCAGTGTGGTGGTGCAGTGGATCGCATTCCTGCCTTGAAAGCTGGGTGATACGGGTTTTAATTCAGCAATTTCGTGCTCTCTATTCACTAACACACTTGTTTTTTGTGAGGGAGAGGTAATCTTTACCAGTTTAGTCACTGGAGGAAACAGATGGTTGTTACTGCAGCTAGACAAAAAGGTCTCCTTGGAAAAAGCTGCTTTAACTACAGATATCGTTGCACAAATGTATCTATTCCAGCACAGTTTTAATGGAAAAACCGAAACATTTTCCTTTTGATATGGCTCACTTTGACTTTCCGGTTTCACTTAGTTATAATAATGAAATTCTTTCATTTTATGGAATTGAAATGTGTTTGGATTATTTCATGTCATGAAGAAATTTCTTGAAGTGTCACATGAAAGGAAGAATTGCCTTTCTGAGTAACTTTTCTATTTCATGAGAAATAATTTGTCATTTAAGGACTGTTCGTTCTGTCATGCTGATGTGGTTTTGCTATGACCAGACAGGTTTTTCCAAACTGAAGGACATGAAGGGAAATTTTTCTCTTTTGATGTTAAGGATTAAAATTGTGGTACAAAAACATTTGTGAGAATAACCTTCCTTTCCTTTTCATCACTTTTTTTTTTTTTCAGATCATACTCCATCCACAGCGGTAGTTACAGATTAACCTTCTGGTTTCGGTTTTGAGAATGAACAAACTTGAGGAATTTTAATACTTAATCTGAGTCTAAAATGTCAAAACTGGTCAATTGGCCTAATGTGATACTGAGGCAGATGCAGTGTGCTCTGAAAAATCAATCAGTGGGTGGTGTTTACCTGTGAAAAATGAGTAAGAACTTTGTTGCAGGAAGCTGCTGCCTCTTTGGGTCAATTAATCTGCCTGGGGTGAATGTGTCTGAGCTGTCGCATTTGGCAGATAGTAAGGCATATAGAGTTCATGAAGCCTGAACTATCATTTGTCACCTGAACGTTCACTTTTATGTGAGAATATTTACATTGGCAACCTACTGAAGGAAGGCGCTGGTATCGCACGGCTTTGTGGAGAAATAAAGACTTGAGCATCCAGAGCAAATCACGTGGCACCTTTCAAAGCATCTTTATAAATTTAAAAGTTTGGTTTTTTCTTATTTTAACTGCTTTACTTTTTTCACCCATTTTTGATAATTTTTTTATAACACCCATAAATGGCCTGAAATCTGTTTGAGGAGTTTCATCTATTTTACTTTTTAAATCTGAGAGATATGAGGAAGGCTAGATAAAAATGATGTTTCTTTGAGTTGTGAATGTGCTTACTTGTGGATTTAATGTGCAGGAGAGGTAAGAGGAGGAAGGAGGATAGGAGGCAAAGACAAGGTGTGAGCCGGCTGTGATGGGCTCTGCCAGAATTTCCAGCTTGGGTAATTGTACTGAACTCGCCTAAACTCTGCCTGAAGTTTGTTTTTGTTCTTAAATGCTTCTTTATACAGTTTATGTGCCCTCTTAAGACTGCTGTGATCCATTTTAGGCTTGGGTCTGTGGCTTGAGGTGATTAATGGATCTGTTTTCACATTGCTAGAGCGAAAGGCATTAAAATACAATTTATCTTAAGAATGACTGTTTAAAATCTAAATCATATGGAAACAGTTAATTGAATTTCTGCTATTTGAAATGTAAAAACAATAGTGAGTTATAGAAATGAGAAATTCCACGTAGATTTTTCTCATAGAAGTTCTTTTCCTTAGAACCCAAAATTCGTAGCTAAAAATGGTTGAAGTGGAGGAAAACCCCTTTTATTTGCAGACCTTTGTTTGGAGATAGATCACTCGATTCCAGGCTGCATTTGAATGACTTAATTGCTTGTGCCTACAGAAACGTGACATTTATGAGGAGTTAACTCTTCTCTTGTATGTTTTTGTGCATACTGTACAAAGTCTGGTTGTTCCAACCTCACTTTTTAGTCCTAGTGGGATACTTGATACATTAATGAATATTAACAGAAAGTTGTAACAAAGAGTAGCCTGCTTGTTAGGGAATTGTTTCATACTCCCTGTCTCCTCTCCAAGGTTTTACATGCTTTATTTTTAATGACTAGCTTTTCTCCTCCTCCAGCATTCACTGACATTTTCTGAGATAATGAGTTGATGACCTGACAGATGGTGTATATGAAAAGAACGGTTCTTCATTATGGTTCATGAAAGGAATCTTCCTTTATGAAAGGTTCTTCATTTAATGGATTGAATTTCAGATCAGAACAAAGAATGACCTAGTGAAAACAAACTAGAATCCACTTGGCTTGTGTTAAGAACAATAAACCATAGTTAAAAACTCTCTTTGTACGTGTTTTTAACAGCATTTTCACAGTAACTGTATCTTTATTGAAACATGAAACATACAACGTGAATTTCTTGAAAGCAATTGTCCTGCAAACCTACGTTCCGAATCCGAAGAATTGATTTGTGACACAGTATCAATAATCCTTTTCTTTTTTCCCTTTCAGAAATGTGCAACAGAAGAATGTTTCTTTTTCGAGCGTTTGGAATCTAATAACTATAACACTTACCGATCGCGGAAATACTCTGATTGGTACGTGGCACTGAAAAGAACTGGGCAGTACAAACCTGGACCGAAAACGGGCCCTGGACAGAAAGCTATCCTTTTTCTCCCCATGTCTGCCAAAAGCTGATTTCCCCGGCGGATTCCGAGCCACGCTACACTACAGACGTTGAGTTTCCTGCTCTTCTCCAAAGCAGCAAAACCATAAGCAATTATTTGCTGATATTACTACTTTTGCAGATACCAGATTAAAACCTGAATGTTTCATATCGCCTATATATTACTCTTTAAACCTGTTGTGCCTGGTGTGCGTGGAGGGAAAATTACTTGGAAAATCTATTTTCAAGGATAGACAGCACTTCTGTCTTCTGCTAGAGCTATTTTATTTACCTTGTGTTTGCTTTACAGAGTAAGGGAAAACAAATCTGATGCACACCTATAGCAATATTTACCATTAAAAATAATTTATAACTCTGTAGCTTATTAGACAATAAATAATTACTTTCTAATAATTACCTAAAAAGGAGGTCCATGGATAATTTTAATATGGTCTAAGTAACAGTATGATAATTATAAATTATTGATATAACGAAATGTGAAATGTACTGCTATCATGTAATGTTTCTGTACGCCTCGGGCAGCTCCCTGTGGTATAGTTTGTAGAACAGGCCTGTGTAGACAGTGCGAAACTCCCTCGTGGTTATATCGATCTTGTCAAACCCTTCCTGGTACCCGTACAGTAGGAGTTTAGCGACGTTGCTGGTGATGGGAGTAGCGTGTTTCGTCCTGGCAAGCTCCTGGAGGTCCATCCACTCGCACCTCAGGCACTCCTGCTGGCAGAAGCTGATGGTGAAGGAGGAGGGCTCCAGGCGACAGATGATGTACATGTCTGACTTTCCAAAGGCTCCAGGGTGATTGTGTTGCTGTCTGATGCTTAGGATGGACTTGAACTCAGACTTGATGCCAGTCTCTTCAAAAACTTCTCGAACTGCTGTGTCTCCTGGGTGAAAAGAGCGATCCTTACAGCATGTACCAGGAGAGCTCAACATTCCTTAAACTTTTTGATCATGGAAAATATCTTAACTCGAAGTGTTCTCTCTTCTGCTTCATCAGCTTTTCAGAACGTAAGCCTGATTATTTCCACACAAGGATAAGCTAATTTCTTGCTCCCCAAACAAAACTAATTGCTACGTGCCTTTCTATTGTGTATATCCTACAAAATGGGGAAAGTAAGAAATTTTTGCTAGTACCGTACAGGGTGTGGTTTTGGAATGGACATTCTCATGGTTGCTCGCTCCTCTGATCTCCCAGTCCAAGATTGCACCACACCCTCTTTTCAGTCCTTCAGCTTTAGCCCCCATCTCTCTCCTTCCCCCTGCCCAGGTTCAGCTCCAGACCTTGTGAGCTGAACACCCGTACGTACATCACATCAAATCCATTTCACTGCCCTTTGCTACAAGGTGTAACTAAATGGGTAAAACTATCGTTTGAAGGCAAAAAACTGAGATGATGAGGAATGTGGAGGCTGGCTATGGTTAAAGAAAATGAAGTAATTAGGGTTTCGTTTAAGCTTTGAGCTTTGCTTTTAGATAAAGTGCCTTTTTCTCTTTTATTTAAATGTGTGTGTATATATATAAATATATGACAGTTAAACTAGAAGAAACACTAGGGCTTGAGTTTCAGAAATATTCAAATAAAAAAATGTGTGCGCTCCACTTAATTTTCATTATGAAACTATTCCAATTTGTTGCACGAGTTGGTTTATACTCATTCAAGTAGGCAGCCGTAGATTTTGTCACTCTATATACCCACAGGATCTTCAAGCATTGTAACTGCAGTCTGTAACTGTAATTTGGAATTTAGTACCTTGAATGACTGTGAGGTTATAAGGTTTGATGTCAGGATTGAAAAAAAAAAAGGAAAATTAAACTCTATTATATTTTATGCTTCACTAATTTATATCTTCTTGTAATACTAAGATGTGATGCACAGAATCGTAACTTTTATTAAGTTTAGTAGTGGCAGGAGGGGAGCTCTAAGAGACTCGTTTTCTCCAGGATGTTTCCCGGTACGTAAATCCAGGCCTCCCAGTTTGCCAGAGCTGCTGCATAGCTCTGGGCAACACTTTTAACGCTCTGCAGTTTTGAGTTCTGGCTAGAATATGTTCAGATCTGCATTCTTACGTGGGGCTAAATTAATGAGAGCAAATGGAACCTTTGAAACCCAGATCCTTAGAGTATAATATAAGATTTAACCAGTCCATGGATCATAATTCTAAGGGGTGAGACACAAGGAGAAAAAGCACAATTTCCCCTCTGTTCATAAACACGTTTGTTCCTCCACCTCTGAAGATAACTGCAGTGCCTGCGAGGCCAAGGCACTGCACTTAACGCTGTTCCTGTGTCACAGAGCTCTTAGTCTAAACAGATCCAACGAACAAGGGTGGAAGGAAGCAAGTGTATTTATTTCTGTTCTGCACATAAAAATGGAATTTTTTGCTCAGTACACAATGGAGCTCTGGCTTCCATCCACTGCCCTGGATTCCAGTGTGAGCTGAGAGCTCGCCATTTGGATTTTACTTGGGTTCTATGCTCATTACCTTAATCCCCTGCACTTCTGGCTCATATTAGAGCAGATCCAACAAGCCTACAAAAAATACGCTGTCTTCGAGCGCTCACTTAAGAGAAACTGTGGAAAAGGGTAAATGTTATAAACTGAAAACTTCTCATGTTATTACCCCATTACCATTAAGGTCATAGGATCATGTCCCTTCATCTAGTCACTGTTAACTGAAAGAAGCGATTAGTCAAGAGGAGTGATGTGGGTCACAACATATTTCAGTACTGTGAACATCTTCATAACTCTTGTTGGCGTCTGACCTGCTGTCGGACTTACCAATGTCTTCACCTGGATTAGACAGACCTCCTGGAAATTTCCACGCGTTTATAGTCTGTATTGGAGGAAAAAAATACTAATGAAGCACGCAGCCCGTGCTATACTCTCTAATACAAAGGAGACAATTAACACGTGACTTCGTTCTTGTTGTTGAAGTTGCAGTATTGTAATATTTGCTGTTGAAGTTGCAGTAATGACTCTTACAAACATTAGTAAGGCTTTAAGCGGGAACTTTGTTCTTGCTCATGTGACAATCAGAGATACCGACAGTCTGTGTGGAATGTTGGAGCACAACATCTACTGATTGAAAACACAAACTGTCTAATGGTCATTAGACAACGTTGCTGCTAGATAACTAGATAAGAGTAGTGGAGTATTTAAAAAAAGCTGCTATAGACTATATAATCTTATATTTAATCACTAATATATCCCAGTTCCATGGTTTTGCCTTTAAAAAAAAATGTATATATATTTAATCTTACAAACAGGTATATGATTGTAGTACTGTTCTATACTGCACTGGCTTTGAGGTGACTTTATGTGTCTGTAATAACCATTGAGCGTAACTTGTTGTTTGTTTTGATGGAATACAGAAAACGAGGCCTCATGTTTTTTATACAGAGAAGCATTTATTGAGTTGCAATAAAGTTCAGTACTTAGAACGTGAAGTGTGGGCTTGGTGCTGTTATTGCTACTGGTAAAGGAGTCCCATCTCCCACACCTCTTGCAAACACGGGAAGATCTACAAGGCTTTACCTTTACATCTAGGTACTATTTGGACTATTCTTTTTCTTTCTTTCCTTACTAAAGGTTTACGTAGGAACAAGTCAACCTCCAACTAGAAATTAACACAGTGAAAAGGTACCCTGGGGAAAAAAAGGGTAGCTTTTCTCATACATGCAGCACAGAGGGAAGCCGTCTGCTTTCCAGGGACCAGTTACACTGGAAAATGTCTTTTTCTGGGCAGTCTTCAAGGAGTTGGATAAGAATTTAAAGCAGTAGATGAAAAATAGCGCAGATGGAAAACGCATGGATTTGCTTTCAGATTTGCTTTCAGTTCCTGGAAATCTTTGCTGTAGAATTGTCCTTTAATGATTAAACCCAAACAGCTCTTAAAATTCCACTAGTTGGGGTTTTTTTCAGCTTTCAGAACACTTCATTTGTATTAGAAGTCACCATTTTGGGGAAATTGTTAATTTTGTGGGGCAGGAGAAGGGAGAGGAGCGGTGGAACTGACAGTGGGAAACTGTGTGCACTGAGATACTTCATTTGCTCGTGGTACAAGAATCATTCTCATACACTTCAGGTTTTATACTTAATTTTACCCAGTCAACGAAAGAGAGGGGAGTCAGAAACACACGCTTTTTCCCTTTCATCTTCCTCATTTACTGTGTTGTCAGCTCTGTTCTGAGAAGCTGGAAGAGCTGAAACCTGGAATATACCCATCCTGCTTTTCAGAGTAAGCTGGAGGGAATAGTGGTGCCAGACTGGTCCTCCTGTGTACCGGGGCCAGATGGTAAGGATGTGAGGCCTGGTGAGTACGGAACCAGACCTAAAACCTGTGCAGATCACCTGACGTCTCACTAACATCGGATAGACAGGCCTGCACTTGAAAGGGCTGTGGGTGAGCTTTAACAAAACCCATGGCATGAAAAGGTTAAACCTTAAGCCTCCTGGGTTTAGAAAATTACTATTTCCTTCTAAATACATAGAAGGTGCAATTTCCCTTAAAAGTAAAAATACCTGTTTAAGGTATTTAACTAAAAGGTAAACACACATTTTTCTTATATCTGTGTGCAGAAAAAGAAAACTAAAGGCAGGCTTTCTCAAGTTTACAATGTGCTGTTTTGTTCCTGGAGACTCTAGGAGACCAACCACTTCCAGAGCTACAGCTTGCATGTTGTGCCGGACTTACACTTTTAGTGGTAATAACTGAATGTAAGCCTGAAGCTCCTGCTGTATAGAAGTCTGTGAAATTTTACTTTATGGTAAGTCAAAATATAAAATGAATAGTTTATAGGAAATAAAAAAAGGGTGTTTCTTGTCCTCTGAACTCCTGTGTTACAAATTCAACATGTATGGTTGAACCTGCCACAGAAGAACCATTTCCTAGCTCATTAACTGTGATGTCCTTATCAACGAACTGATGTTTTGGGTCATGAGAAGAAATCTCCCAGGAACTATTTCAGGAAAGACAGAAAAAAGTGGCCAGTGAGATTCTGGCACAGTTTTAGCTATATAAAATGCAAATGATGCACCCAAGTATATTTCAGTCTGTGTATGTTAAAATTGCAGTGAATCTCTCTGTACTAGAAACACTTTGTATAAATGAAAGCATAAGGCAACCTAAGTATATTTTTCACTGGAAAAGCAAAGACAACCGGTAACAAGCCTGGCAGAGGCTGGACGACATGAGCAGTGACGGATGCTTGGTTACATCGAGCCACATCACACAGCCCACCATCACCACCGCAACCCTCTCTGGTCTGGCACTCCTAAACCCTTTGATTTGTGAGAAATTAATGATCTGTACACCTGCTGTCCTCAGGTGGTCTCCAGGACATGGGCAACCATGTTATTGCTTATTCAAGGCCACAGATATGCTGGGAATTTTTAAAAGCAAACAAAATCAGTTTAAAACCTGCCTGGATGAGTTCCTGTGCAGCTAGATCTAGGTAATCCTTTTCCAGCGGGGGGATTGAACTAGATGATCTTTTGAGGTCCCTTCCAATCCCTAACATTTTGTGATTCTGTGAAAAGCTGCTTTGGGCCATGGGGTTTTTCCAGATGTCTGTGGATCCAGGCAGGGGCTCAGGGACTCTCAGGTCAATCAGAGGAGAAACCCGAAAACTCAGAGCAGAATGGCTGCTTAGTTCTGCTGGTTCCATCACCAGTTATAATTTAAAACAAAACTGCTGATTTTCAAAGCCTGTGGTTGTGTTTTTCCTTTAAATTTCAAAGTTGATAGATGTGTTCCAAGACACTCTCAAAAGGAAGCAACTTTTAATTACCACAATTTTGGACTGGAATAAAAATGAAGGTATCTTTTATACTACAGAGTAGGCTTATCTAAATAAACTTCTCTATTTTATAATCCTGTAACAAACTTACCATATTTCTGTCTTGTACGACCAACACCTTTCCAGTGCTTTCATCTAGAACAGCACCTAGTGGAGAGATAATATTGGAAAGGATTTAAGTGTCAGACAACTATGTTCAGTCTTTATCAAAATGTTAAATTGCGGTTGTTAAGCACGACAGTCCCCTAATTAATGATACTCAGTTTACAGTTAGCAAGATTTGTATGGATGAATTGCAGAAAGTGGTTTGCCGGTGCAAAACCAATACACAATAAGACACGAAAAAAAGGCTAAGTATCCTGTATAAAAATTCAAAGTTAGCAGTACCAAGATAAACAATTTCCTGTATTTAAGTTCCAGATTAGACAAAAAAATGAAAAGAGTAATTATCTTGGGCTAATATTATCAGAACTAAAGAATGCAGGATCAAGATGTCATCCAAACAATCTGGCAAAGCTGCTTGCTTCAGCAGAGATGTGCCTGTGATCCTGCTCAAATAACAGCAATTTTTACAGCGAAAATTAGCCACGACAGAGACGAACTTTTCTCCAGTAAAATGCATGACAAAACTCTCGCCTGCTCCAGTGAAGATTTGAGTGTTTTCTGGTTAATAACACACAAGGTTTAGTACTCAGTGGGCTAACAGGACTGATAATGTTTAATTTGTTGGCTCGCTGTGAACTCGTACCATACCCAGCTGACCACCCACCACAGGAACTGCACCGTTAAGCTGAGTCAACCAGCCCACCAGAAAGCACGGCTTCCAAGGGGAAAAGTGACACTTCCCCTGCATTAAAAACACAACCAACCATCAGGATGTATGACTGAAAAGTTCAGCTATTCCTTGCGTGCCCAGGCTCAGCCCATGACTTTTGCCCGCAGATTACAAGTTTTCTTGCTTCCTAAAACCTGAGTGCTTTCGTGTTTAATCATCATGTCTTTAATCATCATGTACTTTTAATCAGCGTGTACTTTTCAAATGTCTTCCCTTTAAAACAGGTATTTTTCTCAGATTTTACAGCGCGCTGTGGTGAGCAGAATGGGTACTGTGGAGCAGCTTACCAGGCTCTTTCCCACATTGGTCATGCTTGGGTTTCAAATTAGTAGTTAACGATAAAAAAAATGCTTCTGTCATTGTACAGTGGGAGGAAGAGTGTATGGACAGCTCTGTGATGATATATGCATTTAAAATGCTGTGAGGAAGTATTTCCACAGAAGGGATTTATTAAGGAATGACTGTCCAGCTCCAAACATCCTGGTTTTTTAATAATACAGGGCAAGTTTCTGTGTAGGAGGAATATTTAAAAGATGAAGTACCCATCTTTCTTTGAGATATGTGAAAAGGATGTGCTTTAAGGGAGTAGTCACATATCTGCCTCCCCATGGCTTGTGATTTTACGATTCCATTCCTCCTGTCAGTATCTGGCAGTGTCCAGGTTCAAGTACTGTACTGACTGAAAGAGGGAACAAAAGGAAAGCAAGAGCAACTCCGATGCACGCTGCGATTACAGGGATTATTTTCTTGAAAAGCCGTTCCTCGGCCAAGTGGTTTGCTGAGGCTGAGGAGGATGGCTGAAGATAGGAGACTGCAGATTGAATCAACCAGAAAGAACATTTTCTCTCCTCTGTTAACCCAGAAATCGATGCCTGTGAATGTAATTTTCGGCAGTGAGATGTCCAGAATCTCTGCTAGATGGTATCTGAATCCAAAGCATGAGGAAAGGAGAAACACCAATGGGATTTGCTGACTGCTCTCATTTTCCCAGGTGTAACTCAGGAGCCCCGCTGCTGAACCTCTCTGGGCCACCCCTGCTCAGTACCGGTGAGACTGGAGCTTGGCTGCACGCTCCAAACTGTGGTTTTAAAAACTCTCCCTCTTGCTGCAAATGTGGTACCCGGAGCTTTCATCCAACACCAGGATGACTTTCTGGAAAGGTTTACACTTGTAACCTGACCAAGCAATCACTATTACAGCACTGCTTGTGTTGAATGCTCTCTTTTGGTGTTCTGGTTCGGAAACTGATTCCCAATTACAAACACGATCGAGCAACTGGCAATTCAATCAAAGCAGCTTTTATTAATTACCCAATTCACACAATCAACCTAAAAGCAACCAGCCGGGGACAGCTGTAAATTTGTTAAGCGAGTGCAGCTGAATGGTGGCAATAAACATGTTTTGCGAAAGAAGCGGTGTTAAGGCAATAAACTAATTTAAGTGAGAGGGACTGTGTTAGTTCCCCAAAGTAGGGAAGGTAGAGAAGAGTTTCCCAAGGTAATGAAGGCTTTACACAGTTTCCCGAGATAACAAAGGTTTAGCAGAGTTCCCTGAAGTAGGGAGAAAGTTTCACAAAGTAAGAAGTTTCATAACGACCCCAAAATGATGTTTTGAGTCCCGCCGAGAAAGAGGAAACGCCTGGATCATTTCTGCTCGGAGAGAAAAGGGCCGGTAGGCATCAAACATCAGAGCGTCCCCTGGATCCAAACCACACATGTTGGAGGCTTTCCAGCAAAATCCATTTTCTCTCCACACAGCACGACTTATATAGGCTTCCNATAAGTCTCTCTCCTTTATTTCCTTTCTTCCCTTTTTGGGTGAGGAGGGGGAGAGAGCGTTCTGTTGCAGATTTGAGGGTGCCCTGACCCCAAACCGTGACAACACCCTAAGCTTTTCTGCACATTTACACACTTGGAAAACTCTGTCGCCTACAAGGGGATGCAGTATGTTACTTGGAAAGTCATACCACATATTCCACTATTTCTAAACAATAATGGCCAAGCCCAATGAGAAACGTTCACTACTCTCTGCTCAGCGGCTCTGATTGAGTCTGGCAAAAGACAACCTGGCCTCGCTTATTCACACCTTTGTCATCACTTGGCAGGATGATGCTGAGGCACTAGCTGTGTGGCCACAGCTCTGAGATGACGACCCAGCACATAATGTTTTTCTTTGCTGCAGAAACTCTCTAAAATACAGTCTTTTATTCAGGAAATGCCAAAGGTTTGGCACATACATATTTAAATAATCTAACATTTCAATAAAATGAATTAAAAATAGAATGAAGCTCTTCCACTACCCAGGCTCTCCCTCCTGAAGTAGAAAGATAACGGAATAAACATATGCCAGGTGGTTTCCACACTGCTTAGTGTATTCTGGGGATGTGTTCCAGATCCACTGAGAGTAGATCAAAGGAAAAAGAACAATATTGCCATCACTATTTTACACACAGAAATCCATCTACCTGCCCGAATGCCTCCCTTGACTCTTTACCTCTTTCAAAGAGACTCCAAATAATGAATAAAAACATAAAGGTTTGAAAAGTGGTGGTGATTTTTAAACCTGTGCCATAAATTATGAAATCCATATACTTGCTTTTATGAAACTTTTTCTTACCTCAAAGTTTTTTTCCTACTTACAGAGTTCAAAGTGTTTCTCTCAAAGCTCAACAGCAAATGATGCTTTGAGAGGGCATCTTTCACATTTTCAAATACTTGAGAGTTTTTCAGAGCTATGATTTTTCTTATGTTAACTCCTTCCTGATAACCATCAGGGTCACAACACATCTACGAGATGATTTTCTTTGAAAAACAGCACTTTCAGCTATGCAAAACCTCCTTCTGAAAAATCCCCTCAGTGAGTCACGCTCCCCCACAAGCACAAGTTCTGACTGTAAGGTGCAGCACGGTGCTTTTGCAAGGAGAATGCACTATCCTACTCCAGTTTAACGCCGCATATTTTAACGGTGAGGTTTTCATACCTCAGGAAAACATGCTCTAACATGTCCATTGAAAAAATTCAAGCATGTCTTCGGCTTCTACCCTGCCCTCTAGTGGCATTTGAACTGAAAACTCCTGCTACCGACAATAGTAGTGTTGTTTTGTAATTGAAGGCTTATTTTTTTCCAGAACTTACTTCCACTTAGGCTGCTACAGAGAATAATGTATTTTTCACGAGTCCTTCCCAACTGGATTTTTCAAATTGCTATTTATGCATCTTCACACCACTTGGTGAAGAATTAACATCCCTCACAGTCCCTGTAAGCCAAACAAATTAAACTTGTACCAGGAAAGATTTGTTGTATCTCTGCCATAACTGCCTAGTGTTATACAGCAGAGGGGTTCAAAGCAACCTCCAGATTACTGAGTGATGGGACAGGTAATAGTGTATCTATGGAAGGTTCCTGGGAGAGAGGGCAAAACCAGTCAAATCTGGTGAAACTAAGTTGAAATCTACTGGATTTTTGGAACTTCAACAATTCCTTGTACTGTGCTGTATGAAAAAAGGAATGTGAAACCATCTTATTTAGTTTCTTGGGAATTTCCTCAGTTTTTAGAGCAACTCCTTTCCAAATGCGGTTGTGGGACATCTAGATGGGTAAGAGTATGGTGTCCAGATGTATGTTCGTCTGTAAAGTGTATTTGTTTGGGTTGTGGTCAAGGCATAGCTTAGAGCAGCTTTTAGACCACTGTAATCTAGGCTACTTCCCAAATAATTCCTGTTGGATCAAATTTTCCCCATTTACAGACCTGAAGCTGAGCACAGTTTAGGCAGATGCCACATATTAAGCATCTATACTATGGACAGGGAGCAAATAAGTGATTTATGGGGTTTTTTTTCCCGAAGAAGTTTGTGGTCACTTTTTCACTTGGAAAAAGCTGCTTGAACCTTGCAATCCTACCTACCTCTTTCACCTGCTAGGTGAGAACCAAGATGTTACTCAAAATGTTACTAAAAAATAGTATTTGTGAGCTAAAACTTCAAAGCTTCAGGAACATATTTGCCTCTCCACAAGTTGTTTATGACTTTCTCAGACTGGTATCATTTTGAGAACCCTTTTTATTGGCCTGTTTTTAGCAATGTGCATGGTAGTAGAGGCACACTTGTGAATACAGGCTTCACTTTGTGAAGCTACCTAAACTGGTAGTGCAGAGGGACAGTCAGCCTGGTTCTGTGGGCTCATTTGAAAGGCTTTCTGTGGCTGCAACCATTCTGTAACTAACCTGCAACTCCCACCTGGTGGGTGGCGTATCCCGGCAGCTTGCTGGGCCCTTCCGCCAGCCACAGCGTCAAGGTGGACGAGCCACGCTCAGCGTGATGGAAAGTGAAGCCTTGCGAGGCCGCTGCGGCCGCCAACCCGCTCTGGAGGATGGGGACGTGGAGCCAGACGGCGACATGGCCTTGCTCCCGCCAGCGGGACACCGCGCCTGCCAGAGACAGAGACGGGTGAGGAGACACCCCCGGCCTTTGCTCCTTCTGCTTTTTTGTTGCACACGGCCTAACGCCTGGAAGTTCGTGTTTTCACTCCACTTAAGCACCAGGGTGAACTACCCCACGTGTGAGAAACGTGTCGCCGCCAGCTCGCCATTTGAGACGGCGTTCCCGCATAAAGCGACGGGGTTGAGGTTGGGCTCTGGGAACGGATCTCTGCTCCCTTCCACCAACACAACACCCCTCGCCACGGGGGTGCGCATACAGAGGGCACCAAGCGGAGCCCACCGGGACCGCGGAGCCCCAAGGAGCCTCCGCCACCCTCCCGCGGCCCTCCCGGGGGTCCCGCCCGGCACTTGCCCCGCAGCCAGCGCCCGAAGGCGGCCCGCTCCAAGCCGCGGGGGTGCCGCAGCTCCGCCAGGTCCACGCTCACCCCTCCGAACNCGGAGACGGGCTGAGGGCGGCTCGGGGGAACAGGGCTCCCTGCGGGTGTCCCTTCCTCGGTTAAAGGGCTTATCGCCCCGAAATGAGATTTTTATTGCGGTGTTCATGAGCAGAGACCGCCCCGGGAGGGTCCCGCTGGGAGCTAAAAGGGGGGGGTGGGAAAGCCAGCGGGCAGCAGCGTGCTTCTACATCTGGAGTATTGCCTTCGGTTCTGGGCCCCTCAGGTCAAGAAAGACACAGAACTGCTTGAGAGAGTCCAGCGCAGAGCCACTAAGATGGGGAAAGGCTGAGGGAACTGAGTGTATTAGGCTTGGAGAAAAGGAGACTGAAGGGGGACCTCACTGATGTTTATAAATACGTAAAGGACGAGTGTCAGGAGGATGGAGCCAGGCTCTTCTCGATTGGCATCCAGTGGTAGGACAAGGGGAACTGGTGTAAGCTGGAACACAGGTGGTTCCACTTAAATATGAGAAAAATCTTCTCTGTGGTGAGGGTGACAGGCTACCCAGGGGGTTGTGGAGTCTCTTTCTCTGGAGACATTTAAAACCCACCTGGACGAGTTCCTGTGCGACTTGGTCTAGGTGATCCTGCTCCAGTGGCGGGATTGGACTACATGATCTTTCGAGGTCCCTTCCAATCCATCCCTAACATTCTGTGATTGTGTGATTCTGTGTGCTGCCTGCACGGTGGTCAGAACCCCTGTGCCCCTAGAGCTGGGTTTCCACCCAAAAAGGTCCCTGCGACTGGGCCTCGCCTCTGCTCAGGGCTGGGAATCACCCAGTGGTTTGGGTTGGAAGGACCTCTAAAGGTCATCTAGTCCATCCCTCCTTCAGTGAGTGAGGACATCCCATGTTAGAGCAGGTTGCTCAAAGCCTCGTCCACTTTGAATATCTTCAGGGATGGGGCCTCCCCCACCTCCCTGGGCAACATGTTCCAGTGCTCCACTGCCCTCATGGTGAAGAACTTGTTGCTAACATCCAATCTCAGTCCACTCTCCTCTAATTTAAAACCGTTGTCCCATCACTACCGGCCTTTGTAAACAGTCCCTCTCCAGCTTTCTTGTAGGCCCCTTTAAGGGGGAGGCATGGGGGGGTCCTTGCTTGTGCTGAGTGGGGAGCACCAGAAATGCTGAATTTGCCTGATAAGTAGGGGAAAATAACACATCTTTTTTTCTCCTGAAAACCTTAGAAGATGACAAAGTTCCCAAAATGTTACGGGGAACCCTGGCCCAGCTGTCCCTGAGCAGCATGAAGGCTGCAAACCTCTGCATAGGTCGCCCTGCAGTGCTCACCTCTGCTGATGGCCGACAGGAGGTGAGGCTCCTTCTCCGTCCTGCAAGTGCTTTTCATGTGATTTCAGGGCGTATTTACATTTGTACTTACATCTTTATTTGTATCACTGGAAAAAAAATATCCACGCTGCTGATGTTTTTTCAAGCAATTTATAAGTCGTGTCTGTGAATATTTTTATTATATATTGCATATTATATATGCACACACGTTTTATTTGCAAATAAGAGCATAGCCCTTTCCTCTTCTTTCTTTATAGCATTTTCTACTCAGAGCAGTGTATACTTTTGTGTCAGTGTATGCTTTTATAGAGCCCTGGTGGAATTTTTTTAATCTCCTTTCTAGGCAAAATATAACCCCTTCCTTCTTGAAGAGTCCCTTGGATCATGTCTTGAAAACTCAGTGTTATTTGTATCTTACTCCACAGCCCCGAGTTTCAACCTTTTTTTTTTTTTTTGTAACAAAACATTGCTCTCTTTAACTGGAGGACTGGCAACTGGGGGTGGAAGATCTCGACTGACAGTTGTTTGCTTTGAAACTCTTCCTAGGTCTGTACTGCTTGGCCCACCACAGGCTTTCCAGGCGGGAAAATTGGGCTAAGTGAAACCACCCAGAAGAACCTGAAAGTAAAACCAGGTGATACTGTCATTGTGCAGCCCGTGGTTGGTGCAGTCATCCAGGCAGAGGAGGTTGATGTGAAGTTGAGGTATGGAACTTGTCATAGCCTGCGGACGTACTGCGAGATGTCTGCTTTGCACTGCAGGCTCTTACCTCTTAGAAGATGCTGTTTTTCTGTTTTGCTGTGGTGGAATTAGTACCCACACCAAGTCAAACGTGCAGATGTTTGTAGGATTAGAACTCAAGTTTAGTAACTGGTCAGCTGCTGCCTCTGGGCAGTGGGCTGGCTCAGCTGTTGTATGAAATGTCAACTGAGGAGTGGTGGTGTTGTGGAGAATAGAATCATACTAAGTTCTTTGCTCTCAAGAGATTCTTTGTTTTATATTAATGAATATAACGATAACCCAGCGCCTCCTGAAGCAGAGGTCAAGCAGCCTGTGTTGGATTTGCATTAAGCAAGGGTGTGTAACTGTGCGATCAAGGCAGATTCTTTAAACTTGTAAGTCCCTTGTGAAGGATGAGTATGATCTCTGTGTGTAGACTTGATGTCAGGTTAGAAGGAGCCTGTGTTGCTGCTTGTTATTATCAAGTGTACTGCAAACTGCTGCCTGAGAGGCTCAGGTTTTGTTTGTTGGGTTGTTTTTTTTAAAACACTTCCATTCAAAACTTCACCTTGGTATATGCATGCTTTTGTGCTCTGCTTTTATTTACTGGAGTGTTTTTTAGCATTGGAAACTCTGAGGTATGTTTTTGTTTTTACTTGAAATTCACGCAGGAAAGGGAGCAAAGGGTGCAAATCACAGTTGCCTTGAAATCTTGAATGCTTTGAGAAATTAGAAGCTTACTGATCTGCTGAATGACTTTTTCTGTTTGTCATTCTCATTCCACAGCGTCAGAACTTGGGCTAGTCCAGGAGCTGATTGTAGTTATTTCCTAAATAAAGTTATGTTACAGTTAGTTTTAAAAGTACCCCAAAATTAATTTCACTTCCCCGTCAATCCTCTGTTTTCACACATGGCATTTTAAGGGGGAGATGGTGGTTTCCAGTATGCTGACTCTCTGAAGTGTTGATGTGGCAATCTTGCTTTTTGTCGTTAATATAACCAGTTTAGCTTTAATTACAGTTTCACTAGTTAACTTAGCTGCATGCTCTATACTGACTAGCTGGTGCCAGCTTGCTTTACCCTCTCGTCACTAGATAGAGGGGGAAAAAAACATGATATCTTTATGGCTTTTTGTTACGGCTAATTTAATCTTATCAGAAATTTTGTTATTATTACATACTGTTTGTTTATAGAGGTGGTTGAAAACACTCATTTCATTAAAAACCAGCCCTATGTTCAATTAAATAATTAAATCTAATGTGTGTATTTTCCTATGGTATTTTGTGATGCATTCTTTCTGTAAAGCTGTGACTTGTACTGAAATACAAGCTAAGCTAAGGATGAGGTCAGAGGAATTGCATTTAACTTCTGAAATACTTAAGAGATTACTGTGATTTTTTTTGGAAACTATTCCACGGCAGAGTTTACCCTCTCAGCCAGTCAGGAGTCAGGCTCCTAGCATTATTATACATATGTACCACCTGATTGCAAGCCACATAAATGATTGTTTTTTCTATAATTGCTCTAGGAGAGAAAACATGAAAACCATAATTGGGTCTGTGTTAAGGCGGTTAATTACTGCAGACCATAGAGCCATCCTGTTGTGTAAGAATATAAATTATTTAAAGAATAAACAGAACTCCCATTATTCAAGGTTTCTAGACACTTTACAGGTGTGGTTCACGCTCTGCAAGTCAATACTTATGGGGAATTGCTTGATCCATAATTTAGATTTTTCTTCCAGTTAAAAAAAAATCAATCCCCAACCTCAGACCCTAACAACATAATAGCATTTACTTGTCAGGAAGGGCTATAATATTTTGAAAGCTCTCCTCTACGTTATCATAATTTCCCTCAAGTTGTTTTCTTGTTCAGAATGGGAGAAATGAATTTTTATTTCCAGGTTTAGAGCTCCCTGTTGATCACACTTTTATTTGCAGCAGCTGCACCTGCTTTGAATGCCTTGGCTGCTGCTCTGCTCTTGGTGTCATCACAGAGGTGGAAGTACTTACTTACCAAGGTTGTGGATATTTGCCTGTGAAATGGATGCAGTCAAACCTTTATTTTGTTGTGAAAACAGAAGGGCTAATGTGTGTGACTTGTACAGGTTGGCTGAGGAAGGTAAATCCTAAAGAATTCAGAAAAAAAAAAGGTAAAGGCAGATGAAACAGGGTAAGGATAGTGTGGGTAAACCATCACTAGGAAATGATTGAATCATCACAGCCTTATATGTTGCGTTGTATCTAGTTTAATCAATTAAAGATTTGTTTGCAAGGCTGAAAGAAACCGACCTGATCTGTAATTCTTTCCATTTGATACATGTAGCAATGGCCCTGCTGATGAGAAGCATTCATTTCTTGTTCGTAATCTTAACATGTGATAGATATAACTTGTCATATTGTTTATTGCAGCAGCTTGTATGGAAAAAAACCCACCCAAAATTAAACGTGTGTGCCTCCTTTGTTACAGTGTGCCTAATATCTTCAGAATGGAGATGATATGAAGACTGTGAAGGCCTCATTCATCATTTCTGTTTGTGCAGTTAAATCATATACTGTAAAATAAGTGATGTTGAACATCCTGGTGCCGAGGTGGTGTGGACTCTGGTTTGGTTTTGAAGTAGTTACCACTTGGAAAAATGCATACGTTTTTCTTCCAACTACAGGGACAAAGATGCCACCGTTAATGCTGAGGAAATGTCTATCTGTCTGCTGAGAAACCTAGGTATAAGTTTTGTTGCTTCTTCTTTGACTGTTCAATTTTTGGAGTAGATCATTAAGTTTTGAATAGAAGAGCAAACAGTTTCCTCGTATATTAGGGCTTTGGCAAAATAGTGGACATTTTTCTGCTCACACTTCTTTCAGGGATCTATCTTCTTTGGGTTAAATAATTTTGCTGTGCTGTAAATATCTGATTTGTGTTAATGGTGGTTCCATTCCTCCTGTCCAGTATGCATATTGCTGGTTCCAGTTGTGGTCATTTAGCAATTGGGCTGACGTTGTGATGCGCTTCAGAGTTGCACTGTGAAGAAGAATGCAATATTACCCATTAGAAACAAGACAAAGGATCGGTATTAACTTGAAATCCCATATGCTGAATTTTTTTTTTTCATGTTCATCATAAATAAGCACAATTGCTCTTTATTGTCTGGGAAATACATAAGTAAGGCAAAAAACCAAGGGTAGATATTCAAGGTAGTGCTACTTGAAGCACTATAAATAACTCTACTAAAGGGAATCTTCTGGTTTAGGGACTGAGAACAGCATTGCTACACTAAGAAGTAAGAAACATGAACTGGCAATGCAAAGGCTAAAACTTTACAGGTTTTGTTTTAGGCCAGGACTCTCAAAGAAGGTGGCCTAAATGTGAAATAGTGTGAAACTCTAAGGCACATGGCAAATACAAAGTTTTTACTTCTTGTGATACTAATTCTATGATCTCCCTTTGTATGCTGTATGAAATTTAAAATGCTCAAGTTAATGATGAGGTTATTGGGAGAGAATAACTACGATACTGACAAATGTTTATCCAGTACAACCTTCTGGTGTGCAAAAAGATCACTTAAAATACCTTGAAATTACCTAACTACCTTTTGCTATGTTAATTTGTAACACTCATTAGGCTTTCTGATGAAGAATTGCTCTGATATGAGTGTCTGAATTGTATTACTGCTGAAGTAGATTGAAATGTCTTCTTTGTCTTTTTTTTTTTTTCTTTCTTTTTTTTCCTTTTTGTAATCTTCTCACAGAGAGGAAAATAGTTTTACCAGGAAACCTCTTGGCTTTCACTTTTTATGGCAAACTGTGTAACACCGTGGTGATGAGAGTGAAGGGCAGTGATGGTGTCGAGCTGACTGCCCAGGGCTGTGCCATTTCCAGTGATGTGCAAGAGCTAGACTCTGAAAGATCTGATCTGGAGACAAGTACATTAGATTTGTCCTTGCAGCTCAACAAGATGGATATCAGTGATAGTCCAGAGGTTGCATCTATGAACGCTCCAAGCAAACCGATGGATCCAGGTTCACCAGTTACACCCAGTTCTGCTGTGGCAGCCAGTGATCGAGACTCCAGTCAGGGAAATCAAACCTGCAGCAAGGGAGATGGTGCAGACCTCACCGGCGATTTGGAGTTGACTGGGAAAGGAGGCAGTGAGGGCCTCCTGCTGCCTTGCAAAACTGGAGCAATAAGCAATACAGACACTTTTTATTTCATTTCTTCAAGAACTAGAATCAATTTTATTGAAACGATGACCAGCATAGCCGAAGATGGTGCTGGTGAATCCCGCGTCACCTATGATATGATAGGAGGTCTAAGCAGCCAGCTCAAAACTATTAGAGAGACAATTGAACTGCCCTTGAAGCAAGCTGAGCTGTTCAGGAGTTACGGTAGGTGCCAACGAGGGCTGGCTTTCTTTCTTTGATAGGAGCTTTTTTTTCCTTAATGTGCCTTTTTCTTTAGTTTTTGGTGCTAAACCAAGTTATTCCAGGAATATGCCCTGAATTTGATGTAACACTAATGTGGCGTACTTGCATATCCCAACCATGTCAGATGGTTTCATAATTATACTGTATGGATCCTATGAAGATGTTACGATTGGCTTGCATGAAAAATAACCGAGCAGGAAAAGAATATGTGTCTCTAAGAAAATTCAGGTGTGCCTAAGCAGATTATAGAGCAAATAGGCAAGACTTTTATACTTGGGCGAAACATGCAGGTACAGGTTGTTTGGTCTGGCATTTATCATGAATAACTTTCTTCTCTGTTTGTGTTCATGTGCTTGTTTAAAGGAATCCCTCCTCCCAGAGGAGTGGGTGTTAGTGTTGTCATCAAATTTTTATTTGGTTTGTTAGAGTTGACTAATTTTATTTTTCAAGTTGAGAAGAACTCAATCAGGTGAATTCTTCAGCTGTTATTTTCCTTGTGTGTTGTAGGGATCCTGCAGAATTTTAAGGAAGCGTTTGAGGCTGTTTACTCAATTAGTATGGAATTATAGCATGGAAAAACTAACATGATTACTGTTGCCATATAGGTAGTTCTGTGTAACATATATATGAACTTGGAGGATTTTTGTGGCAAAGATAAAAACCCTGTACTGTGTATTTATCACAAATGGATATGTATATAAAGCAGGCCTGTCCGGTGGTTGTGCTTGTCTAGGTGTGCATCACTGCGAGGCAGGGCCCTTATCTATAAATATTTCTTTGATACCATGTCTTTGAGAACTTTTTTATTTCTTACATCTTTGGGAACTTTTTATTTCTCTGCCTGTCACACATACACTTTAGAAAGGAGGTGATTTCAGTGGTCACTGGGGCAATTTCCATAGGACACAAGTAGCTCTTCTGGTGTGCATTGCTGGGGTGTGATGAGCAGATGTCAGAGGGATGGCACAGGGCATCTTTATCTGCGTGTGGTCCAGCTCAAGTCGCTGACCTCCAGCCTCAGCATTGCTGCCTGGTTTTGTGTTAGCAGCAAGTGTGCTTCAGCATCAGCGTTCTTTATACTTAATTCCCAAAGTACTCGATTAGATTGTCTACATGAGATGGTGATGTTTCCTCACCAGTTACTGACGTTTAGTAACCATCCAAATGTTAGTCTTTGCCCACTTGCGAAGAGTGAGATTGTTAGCTGAGGTGAGACCTTTGGTTCAGCATCTCCGTTTCTTGCCAGTACCAGAAATACCACATGAGGGAGCAACACATTCTCTAATGGTCTGTTGTCAAGGAACCCCTCCGTAAAGGCATTTTATTTCTCTTCTCTGTCAGATAGCATATAATTTATTTCTTTTTGAGTATATTAGTTCCTAAGATGCAGGCTTTTTGTCCACACTAGCTGTGTTATTCTCTGTCACCACTGGGATACGAGCTGCTCTTCAAGTATCATTCCATCTGCTATTGCAGCACCCAAGCGATATTTCTTCTCTGATTGTGTTTCAGCAATGTCTTCTGTGACAGGCTTAGTCCTTTGTCCAACATTTGTTTCTTCTTTTGCTTTCTGATTTTTTTACCTTCTGCTTTCGGCTTTGTGCCCATTTAATTTGACTTTGCTGGTCTGAAACTTTTGGGATCATAGTATTACTTCATGCAGTTACCTGTAGTTCCTGTCCAGTTTTAACTGCACACAGTAACACTGTGTTCTGGTGTCCGTTATGTTCTGTGCCTGAATGTTTCTGTCTGGTTTGGCTCTTGACGTTTGCCATTGAAGAGGCAAATCCATCCTTTTGATGTGTAGTTTTCTTTTTTTTTGGTAAGTATTCTTGAATCAAGCCTCACAATGTTTCTGAAATTTTTTGGAGCGTTGAAGCGAAGTGGTTTTCTGATGTTGGAGAGAGTGCTTCTCTCACTGAAAACCTAGAATTTTATCAACATGATTTGTCTGTTGAAGAACCTAATGCTGTGATCAAGTTCTAATCAGTATTAACTGGGACAGCAAAACATGCAGGTACAGGTTGTTTGGTCTGGCATTTATCATGAATAACTTTCTTCTCTGTTTGTGTTCATGTGCTTGTTTAAAGGAATCCCTCCTCCCAGAGGAGTGCTGTTATATGGCCCTCCAGGTACTGGGAAGACCACGATTGCCAAAGCCATTGCAAACGAGGTTGGCGCTAACGTTACCATTATTAATGGTCCTGAAATAATAAGCAAGTAAGTCCACCAATTTATTTTCATTAATGCTGAAAATATATTAGCCAAAAATCTCTGCTGGCATCTCTGGATAGACATAGATGTCAAATTGAGCCAAAAACAGGTGGGCAAGGGTTCTCCAAGTAGGATTTATGTTTCTTCTTGTGATAAAATAAGTTTATTGGATTTGGCGAAGAAATTTGCTTAAGGCATGGACTAAATTAAAAAGGGGTCTAAAAAGCAGTTGCAATTGTGTGTGTGTTAGTTCTGCAACAAGAATCTTAGAATTATTAAGGTTGGAAAAGACCTCTAAGATCATCAAGTGCAACCTTCAACCCAACACCTCCATGACCACTAGACCATATCCCAAAGAGTGACTTGTTAAAGCATGTATGAAATTGAGATATTACACAGAATAATGTCTGCACGGAACTAATTTTTTTCTTTGTTCATTTAAAATGTAGTTAGAATTGTTTCTAACACAGAAAAGAGAAGCTTTTCCCTTTAATCTTTTTTTTTTTCTACTTACTAGATGATTATATCTTCGCCTGTGCCTCATTTTACCTGAATTTCTTACCTTTGTGGAAATAAAGATTATTGTATATTTGCATATTCTTTGGGATTTTGAAAGGGTGTGCTGTGGGGTTTTGGAACACATGAGCAGTAATTTTCCAAGTTGCCTGGAAAAGACCAAAAAAAAGTTTTTTATTGAAATATTTTAATTATTACAGGTTTTACGGGGAGTCTGAATCAAGATTACGTCAGATATTTGCCGAAGCTTCTCTGCGGTATGTTCTTTTGGACAATTTTTTTCATTCTCACTTACCTGCGGTGTTGGTTTCTGCCTTAAAAAAACCACATTTGCAAGAAACTTTGAATTGTGATTTTTTTCCTGCAGCAGTTTTTAAAAGGAAATAAATTTGTGTAGAGCTTAACTTGAAGGAGAACAGTGAAATTTTAATGCACCTATTAAATGTTTTTGGACAGTACCCTTTTAAAGGGACTGTTACAGATGCTGGCAAGTTGCTTGACCTGTATTGTTGGTGCCTTGTACACTCAGCTCAACAGATGAAAGCATGAACTGGAGTTTTCACCTGGATCCAGATTTTTCTGTCCAGTTTTACCTTTGAAGAGCAACACAGTAGTGTGCTGAGATGCAGAAGCCAGCTCTAAATGAGCAAGTGTTGGTGCTGGGTATAGCATGTCTCTGGATCAGGGTGGCTTGCTGCCCAAATCTATTGGAACTGGCAGACTTCGGACTTCCAGATGATTGGTGTTCATAATACAGGAGCCAAAGACTGTTGCATACTGTATTTATAGGAGTTGTAAATAACCTGCTGTCTTTTTTACTCACTAAATTGGTATATTTAGTGTTGAGTCTTAGGGAGAGAGTCATAGAAAAGTAGGTCATCTGGAAGGTATTAGTTGTCTAATTTGTTAATCATTTTAGCTATCTCTATGAGTAACATCACAGTTCAAGGTTGAAACTTTCAGTTGCCTAAAGGAGTGGGATGCTGGTTAATTTTTGTAGGAACTGGATATTTTCCATAAACAGCTTTGCACTTCTCTACCTTGGTCTTCTAAATCTTCCTGAGCACCTCAACATTTTTGTTTTCTTTTTTTTCCTTCCAGTCGCCCCTCCATTATATTTATAGATGAGTTAGATGCGCTCTGTCCAAAGAGAGAAGGGGCTCAGAATGAAGTTGAGAAAAGAGTTGTTGCTTCGTTGCTGACGTTAATGGATGGCATTGGCTCAGTAAGTAGTCTGGATTCAGATATTTGTGTGTATGGGGACTAGCTGCACAAAATCATTTTGCTTCTATGATACAGCCAATTTTAACTGTGTCTCTTGGGGGAAAAGAAAATAGGCTTAAGTGAGACTTTAAATAATAATCTAATGTTTCATTGGATGTGAAGCAGAAGACATAGCAGGGGAATGTCTCCTGATAACTGTGAGATTAAAGGAAAGTAAGTTTTCTTCCATTCACTCTTTCCTTTACCTTTTCCCACTCTCGTAGTTTTGGAGGTAATGTTGTAATTTTAGAAATAGCCCATCATTTAACTAAGGCAGGCATTTTTAATTGCTCTGAAATCTAAGTCATCAAAATCCTTCTGGTGAGATGTAGTCTGCCCATCTCTCATCTAATATGTTATTATTTTTAGCAGGAAAGATGAAAAAAATCTGTCCACAGTTTGAAAATGAGTTTCTGCTGTTTATGTAATCTGCAAATTTCTCGTTATTTTCTTACAGGATTGTTTGAGTTGCCCAGTCTGGAGTTATTCACAGGCAGGACATACTTTGTGATGGCAAAGGCCAGTGGATATTCTTCCTGGAGGAAGGGTTTCATTCACGAAAAGAGAATGGCCCTGCAAAAGCCCTCCTAGCTGATTTTTGCCTCACTTAAAAGTGAGAAAGTAGAGCTTGAGGAAACTTAATTTTTGACCTTCCTTTTTCTACTGAGCCTACAGAAGGCTGTATAACCTCCTGTCTCTGCTGGTTTTGAAACCTTAAATAATTTGTTTCCCAGCCCTGTTTATTCAGGGTCTGCTGATACTTTTTCGTTCTTGCGCCAGTGCTACCTTTTGGCTTACGCGCTTCTTTTTCTTTCACAATAGTTGCTCTCCTGATATAGGAAAGCAGTTTCTTGGCAATTGAAGTGGGAGACACTGGGATGAGGGCATCTTGGAGTAAAGTTTCTCTTGTATTACCTGCATGTGTATGGAACCTGTAGTATTACTAAATTGCAATTACAGGTGGGTTGGATGGGGTCACTTGTGGGGTATATTCTCTGAAGAGCTTGCTTTGTTCCTTTAGAGTAAGCATCAGGATTTTAATATGTGTAATAGCTGGGGAAAGTGAGCTAGAAGTATCTTCATAAGGAGCGTGACATTTACTTGTATTTCAACACTAATATTTTGCATTGTTTGATGCCTTCAGGAAGGCAGCGAAGGGCAGCTCTTGGTACTTGGGGCCACTAATCGTCCTCATGCACTGGATGCAGCACTGCGCAGACCTGGGCGCTTTGATAAAGAAATAGAAATTGGAATTCCTAATGCCCAAGACCGTCTGGACATACTACAGAAACTTCTCAAGAAAGTTCCCCATTCACTCACAGCAGCGGAGTTGGCACAACTGGCTGATAGTGCACATGGTTATGTGGGTGCAGACTTGGCAGCCTTGTGCAAGGAGGCAGGTAAGACTTTGTGTATCTTACTTAGGATCTTATTTTATTGCTAGTGTCTAAAAATATCAGCACTAACAACTACCAGTCTTTAACAACTCTCAGAAATGGTGTGGTTAGCAGGACAGGATTGTTCCCCTGTACGCGGTACTGGTGAGGCCGCACTTTGAATACTGGATTCGGTTTTGGGCCGCTAACTGAAAGAAGGACATTGAGGTGCTGGAGTGTGTCCAAAGAAGGGCAATGGAGCTGGGGAAGGGTCTAGAGAACTAGTCTTCTGAAGAGCAGCTAAGGAATCTGGGGTTGTTCAGCCTGGAGAAAAGGAGGCTTAGGGAGAAGGTCTTCTTGCTCTCTACAACTACCTGAAAGGAGATTGCAGTGAGGTGGGGATCAGTCTTTTCTCCCAGGTAACAAGCAACAGAACAAGAGAAAACAGCCTCAAGTTGTGCCTGGAGGGGAGCTTAGTTTGTGTATTAGAAAAGAATTTCTTCCCCGAAAGGGTTGTCAAGCCCTGGAACAGGCTGCCGGAGGAAGTGGTGGAGTCCCCATCCCTGGAGGGATTTAAAAGGCATGTAGATGTGGTGCTGAGGGACATGATTTAGTGGTGGACTTGGCAGTGCTGGGTTCATGATTGGACTTGGTGATCTTAAAGTTCTTTTCCAACCTAAATGATTCTATGATTCTGTGATGCTTTATTTTGTTGCTTTAAAAAAAAAAAGAAAAATCACAGTCGTTATTAAGAGCTTTTAAAACAATGAGATTTAATTTTTGTCTCAAAGAAAACATAGCCAAGCATGCAATATGAGGAACACCAGTCTGCTACTGGGCAGATCAGAAAAACTGTTTAAGTATTAATAGATTTTAAAATCTCATGTTAATCTTAGTAACACTGGGGAATGCCCTGTGCTATTTCCAGCATCTTAAAATAACTGACTGTCTCTCGGTCAACTAGTGCTATAGTGAGTTAACTTACATATCCCTGAGAGTTTTTCTACGCCCTACTTACGTACAAAAATCCCAAGTCACTCAGGCTAGACAGCTTGTCCTGCAGGCCCTTGTTCCCAGCATGTTGAGACTGGGGAGGCCTGAGCGGTGTTTACTGTGTCTCCCTTGCGCATTTCGTGCCTGTGTTTCATTTACCTGCAGATGAGGAGCTTGTGATGGGGGCTAGGGGCCTGTGTGTGCTGACATTGGATTGTGGAGCAGAGCTGGGAGAGCTGGAGAGCACGCTGGGAGCTGGGGGCTGCAACGTGTCCCCCGGCCTCCACTACAGGCTTAGCCCTGGAGAATTCTCCGCACATCGTGCAGCCAGAGTTCCATGTGTTCCAGGGGATACGTAAACATGAGTTCACTTCTGTTTTCATTGGATGAAATATTAGAAGGAATATCTATCAATCCTTACATCTTGCTAGAATGCATCTACGTGGTTTGAGCGCTGGACTTTAAATCTACCCATGAGCGACCTTTTAAAGCAATCTAGTCAAAGTATGACTCTCCAGCTCTGCTTACGAGTATTTGCAACCTTGTAGTTCACGAATATGTGTTTGCTGTATGCGCTGGTTACTTTGGCACTGGGACAGCTTCTTCTGGCACAGTGCACCGTTAATTCTTGCATCAAAATTAATTATGAAGATGACAGAAGTTTTATTGGGGATGATGACACCTGGAACAGCAAGGTTTGTACTTGCCAGTTTCCAGAATTTTTAAGGGATCATTCTGAAATACACATTTGTGAACTTCTGTATGGATCAAGAAGGAAAAAAAGTACATGCAGACACAGACTATTCTTATAGCTCTCTCCTGTTGGCTTCGGTTGTGTTTTAACCTCTGTTTCAAGTTAGCAAACATTCTTTTAAAAACAAATATATACTGACAACAACAAAAACATCCCTTTTTATTTTCTGCGTTTCTGGAAGCCTGACAGTCTGCCTGTGTCACAGTCCTCACACAGTAAATACTTGACTAATGTAATCTAAAGTTCTCAGGGAAAAGTGTTGTGGTTTCAGTTCCAAAGATGACCCAGTCCAGGCTTTACTTGTGCATGTGCACAACAATTCTGTATAGTTCATAACCCAGCTGCAGATAGGACAGATTTACCAACAAGAGACTTTAGAAATTAAATTTTGAATGTTGCGCAAATCGAACATCGCATGCTGTGTAGAACCCAAACTTCTGGTGTCTACCTGCAGCTGATTGCATGGCTCACTGGTATCCAGAGCTTTGCATCCGAAGCCAGTGCTGGGAATGAAAGAAGTAGGATGTCTCTCCTTTCTGCTGATCTTCTGTCCTGAAATTTGAGTTCCTGCTGTTAAATTTCCTTGTCATTTGTTAACTTGGAGTGACCTCTGGTGGGGACAACACAGTCCAGCGCCCTTAACTCTTTGCAGCCCATGTGTATTTTCCCCATTTGAAGAGTCGCAGAAGCACAATTAGATCGAAGTATTAGATAAACTGAATTTAAGTTGTTTGTGGTTAAGGAACGGTTTAAATTGGATTCTTTTTTCCGATTAAGCTCTTGATATCTATTTTTTTCTATTAAGTTTTCAACACCATGTAAACTATCCTTGCCTTCACTGAAGTTAAACTTGGGAAAGACAAGGTTTTTTAAGGTAATACCTCTCTTCACCACAGCAAGGGCAAATTTTCCAGTGTTTTGTCTAGTCTTGTTTGTTGTTCCAAGCAGTGGGCTTCTATTGCTTCACTCAAACTGTGCCGTGGGCCAAGACAGCTTGCTGTCCAGGAACGCTCTCTGATATTCAGCTGAAGTTCTCCTTGTTTAGTTTTATCCCATTATTTCTATTTACATCCTTGTATAAGGCGTTCACTCTCCTTCCTTAGTGTTTACACCCTTCAGATATCTCTAGGCTGTTCGCATGTCCCCTACCTCCTCATTCATTACTGAGCCAAACTATAAATATTTAGCTCTTTTAATCTTTCCTCATAAATAAGTCCTTCCTGCCTTCTGAGAAATTATGTTGACTTTCTCTGAACTCCCTCCAGTTTGTCAATAACCTTTTGGTAATGTAGGGCTCAGAATTGAACACGATATTTCATACATATTACCATGTAACACATGATGTAAACATGTTGTCAAGACTGCTGTGCGCGCTTTTAAATGCCCAAGATGCTTAGTACTCAAGCAATATCTGAGTTAAGAGTTCTTTCACAAGTTTTAAGGTTGCTTGTGCCAGTTTCATGCGTGATGGGTGTGTAAGGAGAGGTGAAACATGCAAACTGATTTAGAAGCAGGAATTCTGAACTCAGAAATACATGCTCAGTTTTTGGTACTCATGGTATTGCAGTGGCGGTCTTGGGGAGACTCTTGAGTCTTGGGTACCCCATTTATGTCTCTAGGTAATTCATTTGTGGTTGGAATGCCTGAAAGCTTACAAGCTATGTGTTTATATTCCTAATACAAAGTTTAGATTATTTCCAAAGGACTCATCCTTCCTTATCTCGAAACTTCAGCTCTATTTTTCTAACATGTGTAATATTGTGTATGTACTCCTTGTATAAACCAAGGCTGTGGTAATTAATGTGACACGGTAAATGTAGTTTTAGGGCTGTGATAAGCAAACTTTTCACTTCTGCATCTATAGTCAGGTTTCCTAAGATACCTCACAATAAAAGCTTTGATGTTTATCATCTATACAATTCTGAAGAACATGAGTTAATGACAAGTAAATAGCTATTGTAGAACTGAACATACTCCGAGTGTTTTCTTGGCAGAATTTGGTTGCGCAAGAATTGCCTAGTGGTACTTTTAGGGTCAGATAGGCAAGTTTTGTCTTCTGTTTGGCAGCTCAGTGTGTTTTAATGGAAGAAGTTTCAGGAGCCTTTAACTTTCAGCTTGTGCTGAGTGTTTCTCAGTCCCTGTGTATGTGGTGTGTACAGAATTGCAGAGTTGCGTATGCTGGGATGGGCAAGGAGAGGAAAGGTTAGCCTTAATTGTTGCGCAGACTTTCACCCCTCCTCACATGTTGAGCAAGTCTTATTTGTCTGTTTTACAAATAACTGTGGTCATTCCAGCAAAGTTAATGTCAAAAATGAAATTAATGGAAATAGTATTTCCAACGTGTCAAATATTGGTAGCAATGCTTTTGGAATTAGTGAACCTCATCTTCTGTTCGAGGTTAGATCATCTGTAGTGACTACATGGGAGAAACTGGGATTTGCTGTCATTCTCCACTGCTTAGCAATACGCTTGGGATTTCCATGATTAACTGCCTACTTTCATACAGGTTACCAGCATAGTATGGAAAACCTGCAAATACCTTGATGGGACCGCGTCCTGTGGACATCAGCTTGCAACGGGCTCCTCGTGGTAGACTACTGGGGACTTGAGTATCCTCTGAGGGATTCACATGCACAGAATTCTTGACGAGAAAAGGGCTTAGTCCTGTGTGCAGCTGGGAAAGTCATATTCTTTAGACTGGGAGAGGTCTACTGTGTTCTGAGTTATTTAGTTGACTACCCTCTCGTGTGAACCTTTTGAATTGTTTTATCTCAAGCAGAGGCAGTGTCTAGAATACAGACTCTGCCACATCCTTGCACGTAACGTCAGTGTTTGCATGCCCCTGAGATCTTGTTGCTTCTGCTTTAATTAATTTGCTGCACAGTCCCTTATTAATTCCCAAAAAATTATAATGGTTTTAATTTAACAACAAAGATAAGCACAGCACATTTTTTTTTCTTTTTTAAACATA
>WEIS01002390.1:13524-23844 GCA_013389965.1 Todus mexicanus | reverse complement strand
TAGGCAAACAGAGATCAAAGTCCTTTAGTCCCCTAAAGGTAATGCACTCCAAAAGGCTGGAAAAATCCACCCCTACAAAAAGTTCGTGAAATGTCATGTACCTCATATTAAGAAACCTGCTGGAAGATGATGCACCAATCCTCGGTTGGATGAGCTTGTGCTCTCTTCTACAAGGTTACTGTTCAAGACACAAATGAAAGTCACATTCTGAATGTTTTCATCACTATCAGCTGGTATCTGGAAATTCTTACCTTTACTGTGATGGCCCAGCTAATATATAAGTTCCCATGATGGAATTTACTGCTTATTGTTAAAAAGATAATTTCTCTTTCCCTTATCCCATTTATTTTCCAAAATCCTGCTGGCACTATATACACTATTAGGCTTTCTCTAGCAAAACTTCTATATCAAAAGTCAGTTACTACAGTACATGAAGTATTAATGCTCCAACATGCCAAATAAATGTTAGAACAGGATGGAGTATCCTAAAAAAAATGTGCCATTCTTCCTGGGGTTTTTTTTGCAATTGCAGCTGTACTGTCATATCACATCAGTGCATCAACTCCAGCACGCACAAAGAGAAACCCAACAAAGAAACTGTTTTGTGAAGTGGCAAGAAAAAGAGAAAGCAGACTATCTTTGCAGGGGGCAAGGAATATCACTCCAGTTACAGAGAGAGCAGCAAACGTGCTCTATAGCACGTGTACATCAGAGAGTATCACAGACTCCTTCCTTGGCCACATTCCCACTGTCCTTTTGAAGAAAAGGCTTTGGCATAGCACCTCATATCTTACCAACAAGGAGCCAGGATAAGCCTGGGGACATCCCTCTTCCCTGTCCTGCAGTATAACCCCCAACCAAAACCAAGAAGAGCTTACCCCTCCATGTAAACGCACTAAGTTGAAAATGCTTATGGGACCTAATATCTTCGAGTCTTCACAAGGAAATAAGCCACAAACTGGGGACAATCATTACCCTATCTAAAACAATTTATATTGCTTGTCAAGAAATTTTCACTTTTTAAATTTTGAAAGAACAGTCCTGCCAATGCTGCCATGATGCTTCGCTCCTCCTTCCTTTTCAATTTTATGCATGAGAGGTTCCCACCAGTCACCCTTTTTAAAAGTTTTTACAACACAGCATTGTTAATTTTAGCACCCATGTGTTATGCTGCTATGTCTGATATAACCAGTGCTGCTGGAAAAATAAAGAAAAACCATACGAAATAAAACCTTCTAAGTTAAACTAAGGAAGTTTCTTCTGGGTTCCTTGCCTGCCAGCTCTCTCTCCAGCTCCTATGTGAAACAACGTAAGCGAATAATATTACCAAGATTATTACCAATCACACAGGCTGCCAGCAATCATTTTGTCTTCTGTCACAAGATACCCACCATGGTGGAAATTGTTCCACCTGTATCTCAGATTACAGAATACCCAGGAGCCTGTAGCCCTTTCCTTTGCTTTGCACCATCCAGAGAGATGTTCATCATCAGCCTAAATCCATGACATTACTAAAAAATTCCCTTAGGGTTCCCTATGACAAAGTCTTGCTGGTGATAGCAACTGATAAATTGCCATATGTTAGAATAATTCCCTCTCCATTTCCTCATGGAGCATTTCTAAAAACAGCCATACCTGGCTTACTGTGGCTGTGTAATTACCTGCTAATTAGTAGATTATTGGTCCTCCAATTTGTATCCACTACTCTTACCTCTGTAATAATGTTTCCTACAACAATATGCAGGTTAACTCTCTGGCTTAGCTTGCTGTCATTCTGCAATGATCACATTGTGATGACAAGGGGTTGAAATGTGTTCAGCAAAATATCCAGGATCTGGGATAGAAACAAAACGTGGGATGCTCCTCAGCACTTGAACGTTTGGCTGGGAGGTCACTGAAAAGGATCCCCCTAAAGATGCGCGTCCTTTACACCAGCTGCCCTGCACGGAGGCTGAGAAATGCACTTCACCAACTCTATCTCTGAGCATCGAAACATTGCCAAAGAGGCTCCTTTGAAGTCTGATTATTTTTGCCTTGCTTCGTTTTTGGGTGTGCTTGTTTTTAACACAAAGTATAGCAATCCTGACCGCCTGATTTGATGCGAAGGAATGCAAAATTCAGGATCAAAATGAGTTTCACTTCTGTTTATAGTCATGTCTATTATTTGTATCCTACTTGATTTTATTTCTTTTTCAAATCCAAGACAAAAGCTGCTCATTTCAGCACCTTTTTCACTCGTTTTTTCAGCCATCTGGGTGTTGCATTTTGCAGGGTCCCAATTTAGCTGTCCTTTATTCTCACTAAACTAAGCAACTAACACAAGAATGACATCAGCACTGATTTCTGATGCTAAGAAGAAAAGCAGTAAGAACAAAATATAACTTGCTCTGAATTATTTCAAAATGCTTCTGGCTCTCTCTACCCAGTCGTACTCATGAAAGCCTGCTCCTCACTGCTGAACTACTGTAGGATTTTGTACATGAAAAATCAAAAGGATGTAGTTCTGCAGTTATCAAACGCAAACTTCAGTGATAGCCAGCTATAAGCTGTCTGAATCAAACAGAAGCTTCCTGGCTTAGTTTGGATTGCTTGTATCCACAACTTAAAACTTTCCCTACTGCTGCTGACACAACTATGATTTTGCCTTTTCAGGCATTATCTGAATGCTTTCAAGTCCAGTTAATGAACTTTGCCACTTCAAAGAGAACCTTCATATGAGAAAACTAACAAAAAATATTAGGATCAGGAAAATGAGTCTGTTTTGTTGTTTACTCTTTGTCACAAGTGAGTACCTAGTACAAAACAAACATCTATCATCCCCCTAAGGAAACTGTTCTTTGTCTAGCTGAGGTACCAGCTAAGGCAGCAGTACAGTTGCTTCTTCTGCACTAATAAGCAAAAAATGAGGTGAGAAAAGAAACTGGCTTCTGAATAGAAGGTGAGTCAGAAAAAGGACATGCAGAAGGGTGAACACAGCCCCTCCAACAGCTATCCCGTGCCAAACCCCAGGAGAAGCAAAACAGCTGCAAGCAAAGCCACGCAATGAACCAGGTTAT
This sequence comes from Todus mexicanus, assembly GCA_013389965.1. Taxonomy (NCBI): domain Eukaryota; kingdom Metazoa; phylum Chordata; class Aves; order Coraciiformes; family Todidae; genus Todus; species Todus mexicanus. The sequence goes on along the minus strand of WEIS01002390.1, from coordinate 20,788 downwards.
GATGAAGCGTCTGTTGCACATTTTTCTTTTCTTTTTAAATTCATTTCAGTACTTGTCATCTGGGTTATGAACCTGAAACTGAAGGGAACCTTTTGTGTTTGGGGTTTTTTTTCTAATAGTAACAGCTGCTCTTGCTAGCAAACACCTGTATTGCCTAGAGATTTCTGGTTACCTCTGTGGCTGCTGCTACCAGAAGAAAGAGTAAATAGTTTGGTAGATTTTCAGTAGGTATGAATTACTTTCACTTTATTTTTTAAAGACCAGCACTTTGGCTGACAAATATCTGAGCCTTTGCCTGTTTTCATTTGGTTTCTTTTGTCTACTACTGGCTGATCGGGCCAGCCTCATTGCACTCTGATGATCATTTCTAGACGTAAGGCAAAAAAAACCAACCCTCGCCACAACTTGCAACATTTGCTCCTACATTCCTTATGGATCTCCAACTGCGATTCGCACCTTTACATGCAATATTATGCTTATCTCATCACTCTTCAAGTGCCAGATTCCTTTCTGCTTTTGCAGCCTTCCAGGGCTAGGTGCTCACCTGCTAGTAGTACAAAATTGTAACAGATGGACAAAGTAGCTGGAGACAGACGCACTGTGAATACGTAACCATCCTCTGCCCCGGTGTGTCCCTGCGGCTCTCACTGGGGGTACACCTGTGCTTTACTGGCAGCCCAGTTGGTTGCACCATGGGGAGGTGGGCAGCAGACCTTTCAAGCAGAGGGGGAAAAGGCAAAGGAAGCACAGCGACTAGAGACAGCGATTTGAAAAGGCCCAACAATGACAGATGGATGTGATAGCTGGACTGCCTGCAGTCCTCGGGACTTTGGAACATGATTTAAGAGTGGAAAATGGGCAGTGGGAACAAAAGCTTTTGCATCCCTTTGTTTTAAATTCCAGAATTTTTTAATAGCGTGAGTAAATGAGAAGACATCGACCTCTGTGATTCAAACTCCATTTCTGCAAGAAAACTGAAATGGAAACTGCTACAAAGGCTTTTCACAGCACAGAGAGGAAAATTACTTAAAGGGGTCACACTCCTACCCAGACTGCAGCCCATAAGCTGCAGGAACCATCTCAGTCTCAGGATACATCTATTTGAGTTGTCTTCTACGTTATTTGCTTGTAAACACAGTAATGTAAGTACCAACTGTGCTATGGCTGTTGCTTTTCTTCTTAAGCATTTCTTATTATATTAACAGTACAACATATAACAATTCTGTGCTGTTTCAACTGGACCCCTTTGTAGATTCTAGTTTTGGTCACTTAGAAGTGGGGGGCTGGTTGCCTACTTTTAAAGTCTACCATGCAAAAGCACTGGCACAGAGGTGAAGAGCTCATACTCTGTGCATGAGATCACACCCTGCAGAACACCTTGCCTTGCAAACCAGATGAGTACAAGGACAGCGTGCCTCTGAAATACTCAAACTCCCCAAATAACAAATTAACTAGATTGAACTGGCCTTAGTTTGCTAAAAGCATCTGGTTTAGTATTATTGCACAGCTCATCCTGGTAGGTGGATGTTGGGTATCAGGTACATACTACTGAGTTTCTTCTAAGTCCTTCCAAAATGCAGTTTGAAGGATGATAGCAGAAAATCCACTGATTGATTCACAGTTTGGAATAGTTTCCAGGTACTGACAGCGAGCTATTCCAGTCTCTTCATTTTGGTTTGCAACATTTCTGTAAGAGGCTTTGATTCAGACAATACCCATTACTGCTGCCTGCTGATATATACACAGAAAGTGAAGGAGATTATACAGCGTAAGCCTGAACAAGAATAGCGTAGGTTAGTTAAGAGTTCTTGGCAATAGTTCAGATGCAGGGGAAAAAAGTGCTGCTAATATCCACTGGACATAAATTACCAGTTTAAAACTAGCACCAGTTCATAGATTTAAATGGATTTTTAATGGACTCCAGCCTTGCGATTAAAGCAATAAGAGGATATGATTCCTGTATCCCCAGTGGCATTGTAAGGGCTTCACTGACATGTGCCTTAGTGATTTATAGTTGACTGCCTTAATCAGAGCTCTAAGCACTGTGGGAAAATGCCCAGACAGCAAAAGACCATGCAAAAGTGCAAGCTAATTTGGCTTTCTGAGCAGTATTCACAGGTATCAGTCTGCCTGTGCTCAGACTGACCCTGCGCCAGAGCCTTTAGCAAGGTCACGGGGGCCTTTTGCTGGTTGTAGTGGAGTCAAAATAATTTCTACGTATATTGATGTCACAAGCCAGCTTTAATACCAAAATTGCAATCATCTTGTCAACTGTCTTTCCTTTGCTTTTTTATCTTTTTGTAGTTTTATCCATAAGAACATGTTATTACAACTTCTAGCACTTTTATAATGAACAAATGCTTAATGCGGGAAATCAGAAAGGCAAAGAGGCCAGGTCTCAGTTGCTCTGATGTCATATGGCCAGTAGAACTGCACAGAGTGGAAGTGAACACGAAAACCAACAGCCTGACACAGGCACACATGTATTTCTTCACCCATTCTGTGGTCTAAGTGTTTTCAAAGGCATTTACTGTCATGGGGCTGAGAGGAAGAGAAAGCAATTATTAACAAGGACCTCAATCACAGTAGGGTTATGATAGCAAGTCTGAGAGGGGTAAAAGCTGTGGAGATAGTCTATCCAGCCCCATAAAACACATGGAGAACACAAGTAAACAGTCTGTGTTGAAAGGGGAGCCATTCCTGTGGGCAGTTTCTGTATTCTATCCGCTCATCTGCCTTCAAATGGTTAAAAGGAAATACTGCAAATATAGCTTTCCAGGAGTTTATCCTTGCTTTTGATGTTATAACCATTATAGCACAATCATTTTGGAACACTGTGATTTCTTTCAAAAAATCAAAATTATTCCTATAGTGAATAATTCTCTTTTTTTTTTTCTTCTCCACAGGCAGTATGTCTTATCTTGGCTTTGTCCCTCATTGGTAAGTCAAACTGTATCTTAGATATCACATCCTGTCATGCTTATCTATGATTTCATGCATGTAGCAATGCTGGATTTTAGCTCACAAGCTTTACTACTGTCTGTATCTTTTTAGGTTGTGACTCTGGTAATGGTTCCATAAATTGTTTCTAAATAACCATAAAATGAAGCAGATAGTACAGGAGATGTCTCATATTAAAACACCTTAATTTACTTTGTAGTCACACTGCAAATTAACCTGGAAGAATCAGAAGTGCCACCATTTTTACGTAGGGGGAATTTCTAAACCAAAGGAGTTTACATCAAAATAAAGTCTGCAGTTAATTTCAAAAGGTTTAGTATCATGAAGACAGAACTGATGAGGGTGAAACAGCTCCAATTTTATCAGAAATCTCTGGACTGGGTGCATCAGAGCGGAGTGTTTTCTTTCCTTCTACACAAATGCAGGCTGGGACTAGGGATTTCCAATTTGTGATATTTACCTTTTTTTTTTTTTTTTAAGTAGCCCAGTCTCTGAGATAGTACCAACCACCACTGTGATCTTAGACTAAGAGAAACTCAAATATAATCTGATGAAAACTTGGCCAAAAGAATTTTGTTTAGTGTTTCGCTAACAGGCCGTGCAAATTAAGCACACAACTATATAAATTTAATCCAAATGTGCGAAATACTGGATTTGGACAAAAGCCCCAAACCCAACCACTAGGTAACTGATACCAAACTAATCAAGAACATTAAAAGCAGTTTATGAAGCACTATTACCACTCCCCAGAATCCCAATACAGTAACAGTAAGTATGTTTTAGAGGTGATCCAGCTCTAGAGCTATCTGCTAGCAGATGACAGAGTAGCACAAGGCATTATACAACATGCTCTGCCACCATGGCTCCAAATGGCACCCTGAGCTGAACACTGTGGTTTGATTCAGAGAATACCTAGAAAAGCAATTAGTAGGAACGCAGAGAAATACTGAGAGGCTAGTCAGACAGAGTTGTATCCTTTTCTACGGCAACACTGTGGATGTCATTCCTAAATGTAAATATGTGCACAAGTAAGGTTGAGAGCCGTGGCAGAGACTGGTGAGCAGCCACCCACCCAAACCTGAAGACAGCTTTCTGCAATACAGTCTGCAGCATTTCCAAGCTCAGAGCATGGATATGTCATCTTGGATTTCTCTCTGATGTGAAAATAGATAAGAAATATGAGAAAAACCACCCACTTTGTTTTAGCTAATGGTAGTATCATTTATGAGCAAGCTAGAAGCTCAGATTGAAAGGCTGATTGACAAGTAGCTGATCGTCCTCACTTTATCACCACAAGAGAACACATGAGTTAATATTTCAGGCATGATCTGAGGTGGCAGTAGGTAGGCGAGGTGCTGGAAATGACACTAATGCTATTCTGACAGGCTGTGACTTTCTAAGTGCATAACTGAAGGGTTAGGCTAAGCCACAAAGATAGATCCGACAGTAATGGCATTGCTATAGATTGCAACAAGAGAAGTTTGGAACTAGTTCGCTAAAATTCTTCTTCCTTCCATAGGCACTAAATACACCTGTAATCTTCTTGGCAGGTTCACATATCACAGGAGGAGAAGGATGAGGAACAAGGATTTTGGAGCATGCCAACTTGAATGGGTCTGTTATCAAGGAAACATGCTAAAAAAATTGCAAATACAGTAGTAAATAACCTCTGGTTGGAATCATCCGATACACAAAATAAAGATTGAAATCCTCTTAAAAGCTCCACGCTACACAAACAAGGGATTGACAAAATGGCCTGAGATACCCATCAATGCTTAGCTTTTCTCAGAGATATTCAGATTTCCTTTTTTCTGATCCCAGTTTAATTACAATTGAGTTCAACCAAGAACTCTTACACCACTTCTAATTATCTAACTAGCGCTTCCTCTAGTTATCAGGGTTACAGAAAACAGCCCAAAACCTTAAGCTTTTGACTTAAGCGGTGAATAATTCATTCTAGTACTAAATCTGAACTCACGATGCATCAGCAAGGGCCTACAAAAAAACAGAACCAAGTGGCCAGTTTCTCAGCCCTGCTGAAGACTGCCAGTTTCCTTACTCACATCTGATTTCTAAACATTTGTTTTTTGCAACATGAATCACTGCAAAGCACAACAGCTGGTCCCGACTGGTCCCATACAGCTTCTGCACAAGTAGTATGAAAATACAATGCCCCGCATTTCCCATTTCTGAATATCACAACAGCCAAAAATCAGTCTTAAGTTTAATTAAAAATTTTGACCACTAAAAAGTTTCTTCCTTATTGCAGCTTCTCAGCAATGTCCACTTACACAATTGTGCCTTCTGTGCTGCTGCCAGTAGCTATGGGTCTTAGACAGACAGACAGGCTACTAGGCCTACTTACACCACGCACCAGGTCTGCTGTTGTCACAAGATGTCAATACTGATTGTGTAAGTCTTTTCCTGCAAAAGTATGAATTCATGAGTGCTTTCCTCCCTTTCCGCAGGCTTGTGCAATTTATTAACCAACTCCAGAGAGGTCAAAGCAGAGCATCATCAACACGCATCTCTGCGCACAATGTTATACCCTTTTTAGGCACCCAGCAAATGGAAAAAAGTGTCTGGTTCTGAAAGTGGAATGAGATGCAATCTGCTGAGGTGCAGAAGCACTTCAGAAGTAGCCAAACCACTGATTAGAGCATGAATCAAAGTGCTATCTTTGAGTACTAAGAAACAGGGGTAGTAAATTGAAGCCACCAGTGTCACAGTATGATTTCACTTGTCCTACACCAAGACCAGAGGCAAAAGCCAGAGGATTACCCAATGACAGTCTCAGAGAAATACAATAGGACCATGATTTTAAGTCTATTTCAGAGTAACATAATAGGACTGTTCTTCAGAAAAACAACACTTTATGAATATGAAGCATGTTTACCACCCAGTAACTGCCTAGTGGGGAGTTTCTGAAATACACTGGCTCATTGTGCTAAGTACAACTTTTCTGGCTGACCCAGATGCAGTCCAAACCCTGATTCAGTTGCAAACAGCACAATACTTCATTTCACTTCTGACTCAAATACATTCATGGAGATGAAAAGTAAATTAATACTCAGAAACATTTTCCCACTGTTATAGTGAAACTGCACTTGTAAGGAATCTCATTTTACTGACTCTTGGGCATAAGATCAGTTCTCCAAGATGCTGCTGTGGATCTGATCCCACAAAGTTTCATGAATTTATGAGGTAGAAATCATGTGAGCCACAAAGAATGAAGGTCTAAAATTCTGCCACAGTCTCTTGAACATCTTGAGACAAATAAGTTAATCTTTCAGAATTTCAGTTAGCCATCAGTAAAATGAAGATGCTACTTTTTTGCCTATTTTTACTATAGATGTTTTGTTTAGATGTTTACTCAAAAAAAAAATAATAAATGGAGACACTAACTAGGTATTTAGATCCTGGTACAATAGCAATAATATAAAATCAAAAATTATTACCAAAATCACAAGAAACCTGAATAATCTCTAAGTAGTCCAGCAGAGTATGACTAACTATGAGAGTAGCAAGGACAGTAATTAAAATACGAAAATGAAACATGAATTTCAAAAGCCAATTTAAATGCAAACTCTTCAAATGTGACGCACAGAAACATCCTACAAGGGTCTGGGAGATTGGCAAAGCGGATTAGTAAGTACATGCAACTGCACTGCAATGACCAGAGCATTTCATCTGCTGGGGAAATGCAAAGCCATCTGGAGTGACAAGCTGGAGAGAGTAAAGGTCCTTCAGGCCTTTGCCAAGTCTCTATAAAGTGCAGTGAAAAAGATGAAACAGAATATGAATCATTTAACAGCAAAACTCTATTAAGAAATTAATAAGCATCCACTCAAATTTTAACTGAGGGGATGAGGGTAACGTGGTTAATGATTTAGTGTGGGCCAGATTAGACTGAGACGCAGATTTGTTCTTTCTACCTTCTAAGTACAATCTCTGAAGGACAGAAAAACAGAACTTGGGCTTCTTCCTAACTCATCCTCCACTGTTTATTGAGACACAGGTTTCCAGGTAAGCAAAGGACACAACTAGAAGATGTGGAAGAGTTCTTGGTGCAACCTCCCCAGGGCCAAGTCTGAGAAACCAGAGGCAGCATTTTGCCTTTGCTTAGATTCAGGGAGTTCAAATCATCACCTCTGGTGTACCTCTGCATCCAGATACAACTCCTACACAGCCACTCTGTATTGATGTTCTTGGGAAGATTTTGCAGCAACAAGATTTTATCATGTGAAAACCACAGATCCCCTTTCTCAAGTGAAGGCATAACAGAAAGGCTGTATCCAGAAAA
>WEIS01002390.1:0-13508 GCA_013389965.1 Todus mexicanus | reverse complement strand
CTGGTAAACTTAATGCAATGGATGTTACAGAGCAATCACTGACTCCAGAATTTAGCACACTGAATTACTGAATTTGTTCTTGGTGTGCATCTAAAACGCATTTGGTGGAGAGAAATGTGGAAGGAGACAAGTTCAAAATAAGTATGTCCGATATATCCCTCACGCTTATAAGCTACGCAGAAGCCTAAGGCTTTGTCTGACAGCAGCAGCCCTTCTGTACTCTCAAGTATTTATGCTGGATCAGCCAATGTCAGCAAGCTCAAAACAAAATATTTTTAGTCCTTGAAAATCAGCACCATATATTTGTTAGTGGTTACGATGACAATGTTAGTAATAGATTTTCTGGGATTTTTTTTTTCCCTTTGGCCTGAGATCTATCAATAACTTGGCAGACGGTTTTCAATTTTCTAAGCTCATAAGAATATCCTTCTGTTTGTACTTCATTGCTAAAATGTTGATTTGGAATTTTAAAAAGTGCTCCTCCCACAGAAATCGAAACAGGCTTTTGACACAATCAAAGCACTTAATTCCTTGTTTTTGTTTAGTTGTGGTGGCAGGTTTTTGCGCTTGTTTTTCTTTTTTAATAAAAAAAATTGTAATCAAAATTGATTTTCCAAATATTGGGGAAAATGGTTTTGTAATTGGAGAAGTCTTTTTGATGAAAATATTTTGAGCTGTTCAAAGCCTCCTCTCATTTGTGTTCTTTCTCACACAGAGTAGAAAACCATGTAATCAACAACAAAGCATAAACAAATATTCAGAGGACCAGCTCTTTCACAACAGTATTTTTTGAAAGTACATTGCCTTCTCTCATGCTGGACTTTCAACATGGTCTGTAACCCTTTCCCAACCAAGAGCACATCACAGCTCAGGAGAAGAGACCAAAGAGATTTTTCTGCCCAGTGAATTCAACTCTTGAAGGAAATGGATAAGTAATCTATCAACATTAATCAGAAGAGCTTTCGTGGTGCATACGTGAATCTCTTAAAGATATTTCAGAACAATTTTAACATAAAACACCTCAAAGATGCTCCTAGGATAGAAATATTACAACAACTCTTCAAACCTGAGTTTAATTTGGCAGCAACATAGGAGCCATTGCTTTCTCAGCTGCTAGATCTCCAGTTCCAACCTCCCCGCAAATCAGTCACTCGGAGAGGCAAAGAAAGCAAAAAGTTCTCTTTTTCTACCAAATTTCCTTTTTCTTTCTTTTTTTTTTTTCCTTTTAAAGTTATCAGGTCAAAGAGCATTTAAAATAATAACATGGCCCTAAAGTTCTTAATCAAATAAAAATTGTTAACCTGCCTTTACACTGCAATGAGAAGGGATTTACCTCCTTTACTTACTATCTTAATCTGGTTTTCTATAAACTTCCCTAGAACAGAGAAGTGAAAAGGAATATTTTAAGGACACCTTATGTAGACACTAACTACATGATAAGCATGTAGGGAGGAAGGCAGACTTATCTTTTGAAGAAGCCGCTTCTCCACAAATTGACTTTTTTCACTCATTTTGACCTTTCCTCTAGCAATCACAGAAACTATCTCTCAGAAACTGAAGTTACCTGGATCTGGGAGAAAATATCCTTTTCTCAATTCAAGTCTGCTGTGAGCTTTGCCCCTTTAAAATTCAAGCAAAGCAAAAATTTTATCTCAATGATTTTATTTTCTTTTTATTGCTGGTACAGACATGAGTAGACATGCTCCAAGTTCAGCTTCACTCCTGACTGTCCTGACAAGAAAGCTGCTGCAGCAGAAACTGACTCATCAGGTCCAAAATCTTGGGATGATGTGGAAACACTAGAAATCAGAAATTCAGTTCAGGAGGGATTTCAGACTCTTCCTTTCCTACAGGGAATCTAAGAAATCTGCACTGAAAAACATCTTATCTAGGATTACAACAGCTCAGCAAAATTGCATGAGACCACAGAACTTTTTTTGCTGATTACTCATAAAAGAGTCACTTCTCCGGAGTTCCCAAAGGTAATCAGTAAACAGAATAGTGATTTTTAAATATATTTTTCTACTTGGCTGCTGAACCACACGCACTCTTTCTGCTTTAAAGTCTGTTCCTGAAGACCTGCAAAAGTACATTTTTAGAGCTCTTCCCCAAGTGGGCTGCTGTTCACGCTCTGCGCCCTGGGTAGCCTGATGAAAAATATCCACCTGCTCCACAGCAGTTCCTTAAGAACTCCTTGTCTTCCTCTTTACTAGTCAATAGTTAGATCTTTAGCTGATATAAGTGAGCACTGGAATCAATTAAAGAAATGTAAAAATTTATAAGAGCTGAAGATCTTGCTCACACTTTTTCATACATTCTTTGATATTCTAGGATACTATCTCCTGCTTTAAACTTCAGTCCAAATTAGAGCTGGTCCTCAAGGTAAGCTACAAACTGTGATATAACAAGATATCCTCTTCTCTAAAGTGCTGGGTTGCTCTCTGAAAGCATGAAGTTCCTTTTATATCACATAAAACACACTTAGCATTTTTCTCAGTGATGAAGCCTTACTCGAGGCTAAGTGATGGACATAGCTGAAAAAAGTGCTGTGCAGTTAGACAATAACCAAGGACAGAATAAGAGTCTGGTTTTGCAGGTTTTATCAGACCAGAGCACAGGCTTCAACATTCCTACCCTGCATCAGCCTATGAAATACATTCAGAACAGCAAAGCATCAATATTGCATGCATTAACCACAGTTAATCTCCCACAGTATTTTTCAAAATTTGACCTTTTATGAAGATTAAATTTTCAGCTTTATGATATCTATAATTTTCTCTGAATTCGCTTTTCTACAGCTATAAAAATTTCAAACGTCCAAAACATTCAAGGGAAAAACAATGCAATTCTGGGCACCTAAATCTCCGCAACACAAGCAACACAACACAACTACAAACAAATTAATAATGTAATGGACTTTAGTCAAGGAATGAGAATCAGGAAAAACTTTTTATGCTGCTGTAAGTGCTAGAGACCAATTAAAATTATATCTGTGAAATACAGATCACATCAGAACAGTATTTGTCAAGCAGAGGTTACATTTAGCACTTGAATGTCTTAGCCTCAAGGTCACAGAACACAAAGTATACTCTTAATTAGCAATTAAAGTTACAAAACTACTGTCTCTCATTTAAGACTGTGTTTCTGTATGTTCAAGCAGTGGCTAGTTCCAGGTTGCAACCTCTTGTTTGGTAGTATCCTCTAGATTCAACTATGCTTTGGAGACAAGTCATAAACTGTTAAAAAAAGAGGTAGTGGTATTATTTTGGAATGGTCTCTTCTGATGGAAAACTAATTGGTCTATGGTAAGAAAAGAGCTGGCACAATATGTATTATATACACGAGCAAGTTCGTTTTGGACACGCAATGTGGAATTTGGTTTAACATTTCTACAGCAAGAATACAAATCCCGAAAGGAAGACTCAGAAAGAGCTGGCTGCTTTCTACTAATCAGTGCGTTAACAAAAAGCAGTCACTCATGAAGTTCTGTGATCAGCCTACAGCATCCCTTACGCTACTTTCAACACCCAGGAGATCTCTCAACAGCTTATGTTAGGCTTCTCTACCATGCAGAATATAGTGCAAACCATACAAATTTTGTAAAAGTTAGTTACAGCTACACCCCACTGCAGGGAAATTTGTATGCACTTCATGGGAATCTTAAACCTGCAGACATACGTCAATTCTGGGAGATTAAAGATTTTAGGGGTGCAATCACTTTCTGCTTGGTATATTCATGTTGATGCCAGCCACCTCCAGGAAGCATTTGCAAAGAAAATTTGTATATATTCCCATAAAACTGAGTGAAAGTAATCCAACTGTACCATTGAGATTCAGTCCCTCTTGCCAGGAGAGGCTCCTGGAGCACATCCCTCTTCTCACTGCATTTTCTCTGTGACAGAGGAGCTCGCCTTGCCCATCTCCAAAAAGAAATATTGCAGGAACTAATATTTTACACTTGCACTTTTGTTTCTACTCATTCAGAGTTGCAGCAAGTGGCTTAAGTACCCCAAATAGGCCCTTTTACCCTCTCTATAAACCCTGTTGACTCAGATCAGGCTATATAAACACTCAGCTGAAAAAGGCAATCAAAAGGAAGGGGTGGAAAAAGAAGCAGACAAAGGTTCACAGATCCCTGCAAGCTGCTGCTGGTTTTCTACTTTCTGGTCTCAAGGGAGACATGACAAAAGTCTTCAAGGTAGCTACAAAAAGGAAAGGACAAGAAATACTAAGTTTTAATAGCAACAAGGTAGATTTAAATTAGATGGTAAGAATATCTAATATTAAGTCTAATGAAGCCCTGAAATGGAAGTTTGGAAGAACAATCCAATGTCAATGCCAGCTTCTAACTTAGGAAAAATGATCATGCTATTAAACAGCATTTTGGTGTGGTATCAAGCCCTTAACACTGCTCTTTTAATGCTGAGTTTCTCATCTGAATTTCGCTGGGACTTATTAAACACAGGGTTTTTCTTTCCCTATCTCGTATTGACATGATTACAGTAACTCTAATTATATGCATAGGATAAATATGCTAATTGTATAATTGCAACATTCAAGTAAATCCTGGCAAACAGAGAATGTTCTTAGGGCAGGCGGGACACATACTGATAAGTATAACGGAACTAGAAGCACTATTCTTCTTTCCCATCATTAATATTTAGAGATAAACCAGAGTTTATCTATTATGTAGGTGATCCTTCCCTGCAAAGGTTGGATGATGAGCCCTACTCTCCTGAGAAGGGAGACTAACCCCCTAACACACACACCCCCAACAACAACTCTTTAGAAAGGAGTGAATGGAAATGATGCTGTCAACAACTGTAGCGCTACTGGGAGCTCTTGGAACACTATTCAAAAACCAAAACCATTCCGGTTCCAACATAGTATTAAAATAACGATGACACCCATGAAAGCACTCATGTATGAGACAATGGGAAACAGGTTGAGATAAAGTGCAACTTAGCATCCCAAACTCTTATTAGGACTGTGGATTTGTGTCATTCTGACACAAGCCATGATCCTTGGACTTGACCTCAATGGGATCACTGTCAATAGTTAAGATAAAAAGGTAGGTCACCCACACCTATTTTGTGTGTAGAACAGATAACACTGGGCATACTTCAACCTTCTGTGTCTGTGATGAGTAGCAGACCCTATAGTGTATATGAATTCTTTACACAAATGCTGGTTCAGTCAGATACGCAAAAGTCCTGCAGCTCAAAGCTCTACCCACATACAGCAGTTGGCAAAGAATACTACTTTACCTCAAGGAACCTGGTCATTGGTGACTTTTCATCTTGAGGGACTCAGCTTTGAACATCTTTGATTGAACACTGAAATAACAGCTGCTCAGGACCTCTATGAATCAGACGTAAAACATCCTAAACTGGCTCTAGCTAGCTAGAGTGTTTTAGACAACTGGCTCCCACTGCTATGCCTTGTCATGTTGCTAGCTTGTAGATACAGATGCCCTAGTTAACATAGGTGCACTACATATCTGCACCACGAAAGATCTGAATCTATTTTTAAATTATTACTTATATTGGGTCACACACAAATGAATTCTTATGCTCTGCCGATTTCCCTGAGACCTGAAGTACTACACATCAGAAATGTCATTATAATCCCAGGGTTCCAAGTCAAACTCTCTCACTGAAGACACTTCCTATGTATTAAACCAAAGAGCCTTCTGTGTGACTGGCCTAGTTTCATAACACTTGGCTTACAAAAGCCCCAAAAGAAAGCAGAGAGTGAAACTGCCTGCTGACCTCTTCTGCTGATAGCCCCTGTTGCTCATCTCAACTACATTTGATAGAACATAGCATATCCTTTTAAATATTTTATCCACTCAGTGATCATGGGTGAAAGAAAGGACTAACAAGAAATGACAAGTGAAATAACTACATTTCCGGACCTGACAACACTCTTTATTTTTAATTCAGCCAGGGTTGGGGATAGACATTAAGGTATGACTTTGACAAGAAATAAAGTGAGTTTAGGATTTGAATTATATTATACCCACCCTGATCTGAAAATTCATTTGGAAACAGAAAGAAGTAAAATAAAATAGGCCAAGAATTCTGGTATTTCCTTACACTGCCTCAAATGCTCTTTTTACTGTATGAATTTTCTCCTGTAAAATTGCTTTCATTTCTTTGCAGTGACACCTGAATCAACCAGAAAGAAAGAGACTAAAGTGATAATAAGAGAATGTGTCTAATTAGATTAAACAAGCTAAAATGGAATTTCTCAATAAAATATTTCTAAGAACAGTTTTGTACTGATTGTCTGAAACACTTAAATGAAGTAGTTTGTGAAGAGTTTGATGGACGTTTCTATACAATATAATTATGAAAGATTAGTAGCATATTTTACCTACATTAATATTATAATTCACTTGTAATATTTCTCCAGTTCTATTATTTCTTTAGTCTCGTGTTCTAGACAGGCTTAAATGCCTGAATAACAATTAAAATAGGTGGGGAAAGAAAAAAAAAAATTCCCACCCTTCCTAGGAAAAAATTGTGAGATCTTTTAGGTTCCCATGGCTAAAAAGCAAGTTTATCACCAAACTGAGTCAGTGTCAATGAAATATTTTGAATTTCTTTTTGCACATATCTACTAATCACAAAACAAACATCCAGGTGAATTAAGCATCCACCCTCTAACAGTTCCCTCAAATAGACCCTGGCCAAAGCTATGGCTGGTGTTAAGTGACAAATGATCGTTGTATTTTAAGCTGTGCTTGAGTAGTTTGGAAATCTGTTTTTATTGTGCCTTGGAAGAAACATTTCTTTAAGAAAAAAAGTAGAAAGAATGAGGATTTCTTACAATGCCAGTGGGTCAGATAGGTCTTAGGGCTCTTCCCTTTGCTCCTACCTTGCGTGTGCAGAACTGCAAAGGTGCAAATAACAGCAGGTAAAGCATCGCTCCTAAGTGTCTGGATGATCTCTTGGCAATCTGTTCTTTGATAATGGCACAGAGACCCTCATGCTTTGCAGATAGCCCAAATCTGAGATTCTTGTAATGGTGTGTTACATGAAATTAATTGTCTGTCAGAAGCTTCAGCAATGATCACTAAAAACGTCAGTCTGACATAGTCATACCCTGTGGGAAGTAGCCTTGGTACAAACAGCACCCTGGCACACACACGAGCCATAGCCTGCTAAGCTACAACATTTTAATAGGAAGGGAAAAAAAAAAAAAAAGAACAAACAAGAAACAATATTTATGTAACAAGGAAGCAGTACGAGAGGCTCCAGGAAGAGAGTGAGTTCCTGCTCCTAGTGCATTTGCACCGCACTTGAAGTGATGTGTTCTGGACCTTGGCTTTGATTCCAGCAATCCAGCCCCTTCTCCCCTATCGCTGTCCCCCACAAAGAGATGAGATTATGATCATAAATTAACGCTATATAAAGCAAGCGTGATGTGATCAGAAATTAAGACAATACTTCCTTGGTGGGCGTGCTGAGAACAAGCTCCTGCTACCTTCAGTGAAGCCTGAAAGCTACCTAACGACCTGACAAAGCAAATCATTAGCAACATTTCACCTAGGTCTTAAAATATTTTCATTGCAAATGACTCTCCCATTAGATGAATGCCCATTGCAGAAAGTAATTACCCTTTCTTTGAACTTGCATTTCAGAAATTTGAAACAACTGAAAAAACTGACAGAGAAGAATAAGCTTGTACATTTTATGACTTCCCTCCCCTTCTCTTCCCCTCTCCTGGTGCCACATCAGTAATAGACTGAGGGGCAGGTGAGCAGCCTGAATTTTCAGCATTAGAGTTCAAGGAGACTGCAAAAGATGTCATGACCAAGAGGTAGCTCTCAGCAGCCGTTTCTTTAAAACTGCTCTTCTGACATATATGAATTGACAGGACAGTAGAAGTCAGCTGCCAGGGCAGTTGGGTCCTAGCTTGAAGCTCAAAGCTCTGAGGGCATATGCCAAGAGATGCAGCACAGAACTGCTGGCTCTCTGTAAAAGCACTCCCCATGCAAAATAGTGGACAGCAAAGAGAGAATCTTACAATTCATTTAAAATATGCACCTAACTGAAGGCTGAATTTTTCTAAAAGATTTACTTGTTACGCGTCCCAGCTAAGCTGAGTGTGAAAGCTGACAGGAGACAAAGCCACAGGATCTGTACTGACATTTTTACAAGTTCTTAGGCTCGTAGAAACAAACATCCACTTGTAACTGTGCATCAGCGAATTATTCTTTTTTCTTTCCCCTCTGTGTGCATTTGCTGAGCCGTACAGGCTAGAATTCGTGTTTGTGTATATGTATACATATATGAGTATATATGCATGTATAAGCACACATAGACTTATTTAAAAAGTAAAGAAAGAAAATGGAACTATAAATTAATAACTGTATCTTGATTCTTGGTTTTAAATTCATTTTGTGATCATTCACCCTGGGTTTGACTCACAATGAGAAGCCCATCTGTCTGAAGAAGTTATATCCAGATGCTAGTATCAGGACAACAATACAAGAGCACGCTATCAAAAAAAAAGGCTGCTCTCTACACAAAGATGTGAAAGAAAGAAAGTGTGTGCGCCTAGGATTTTTCTGGGCTTGGGAGAAAGCTATTACAAAGTATGAAGGAAAAAAAAAACAAAGCAACATTTATCAGTGCTTTCTTTAAGGGAAGAGAGAATAAAATTGGCCCTATCATAAAATATTTACATGGGTTTTTTGTAAATCACAGTAGAGAGAAAATAATAGGACAGAAAAGGACAATCATGTTCAAAGACTCTGAAAGTCATTTTCTCCAGTAAAGTTAGAAAGTGGCGGGTGGGGAGGAGGGGAGAGGGGAAGAAGAGAGAAATTGAGACTCCATGCATCATTTGACATCATTTGTTTTGTTCCATGTATGTTAAGGAGTACTCAGCTGCACACTCAGCCCTACAACCTTCCCACCAGAAATTGCAGCTAACATCAGATATCCCCAGAGGAGCAGCACAGAGCTTTCCAACCCAACTTCCCATAGCCTTCAACAACCCCTGTGTCCCACGGTTACACAACCTTCAGCAGATACTTCAGCCCTTAGCCAATTCCTCACCCAGTTGTTCCCACAGAGGAACACAGGGGGTGAGCACAGCCTGGGGCTGTCTAAGCACTTCCTGGGATAAATTTGGTGGCTCTAGCACATGAAGCACTGAATCAATAGCTTAGCATAGCAGCCTGCCTTCCTCCTGCTCATGCCACCTAACCAACATATCTCATGTCATCCTCATACATCCATCTGTGCATAGTGACACACACATTAAATAGTGACACGTACATTAAATTCCCCCTCACTCCTGTGAGCTGCGTGGCCACTTTTGCTGGGGACAAGTGGGTCCAGCTCAAGCCCAAAGGCAGACGAGGTGGGTCAGGGCAACACTGTGCTGCCAGCCCCTGCAACCCAAGCCTGAAAACACCAGCTCAGGGTCCCTCGGATGTCCCCAACCTACATCTGAGTGCAGCTGGCGGTAATCTTATTGGCACCACTGATATCTTACAAATCTAACATTTATACCCCTACAATCATAAACAGGTTGTTTGGGGTTCATTTGGTTTTTGTTGTGGGGTTTGGGGATTTATTTTTTTTTAGTTGGGTTAAATTCCATGTGTTTAAAGGTAAGCACAGGTATCAAGAGGTGCAGGAATACAGCAGTATTTCAGAACTATACCATTTTGGATTTTAAGCAGCTTCAGCATTCACTATGGGTATTTCTACCAGCTATAGGAATTGCATCCAGTGGAATCTTCTAATCTTCTGAAAATACACCTTTATTTTGAAGGGGAGAAAAATACATTACGTAGAAGTTTTAGGTTTGAATTAAAAAGAAAACACGTAGTTCTACATAGAAAGCTCCACAAATTTTTCTACCCAGCCACTTCCAATGGTTTGTTGTTCACTCTAACTCTAAATCCTGCTCAGAACTGCTATTTTCAAGGGAAAAAAGCTGCCATATATCTGATGTAATTCAGATATCACACTGCAAAAAGTGTCTTTAAAGTGCAGATTTGGGCAAAGAACATCCTGCAGAGATTTGATGAGAAGCTTTTATACTTAAGCAATTGCCTTTGTACTGTATACAAAGAGGAGGAAATCGCTATTCAGACAGAAAAACAGTGATCTATTATTCCAGAGAAAGAAAACTCTGAATATGACAAAGATGATCAGCAGCACAAAAAGCACAGTGGACCGCTGACATCCCTGCTCTGCCAGGTAACGCAGACTGAACATTACCAGCTCATGACCGACTACAGTTTGCACTCTGATGGATATTTAGTTTTCCTCATCCCTTAAGTCTCCTTTCCAACACATCGTGAAGATGATGGAATTTGTAGGGGACAAGTGTAAAGGAAAATAAAGGGCACTGTAAGGACTAGAGTATTTTTTGTAGAGACTCTTTTCCAAGGCTTGTACTTAATTAGAGTTGGAGTGTGTCTCTGAAAAGGTGCGTGTGTTCTCTCCTCTCTATTATCTGTCACATCACATTTCTGCTCAACATAATGCAGCAAACCTTGGGAGTGATTTGTGGAATATATTAACATAGTTTAACGCAGTGTGCATAAGATTTACATGCTAGTGCTGTAAGGAAAGGTGATAGGTCAGAATAAAATGGATGATTAAAAAAAACTGATTAATTTCTGCAGCACTATTTCAAAAAGATGTATTGGAACAGAAAACTTGACTCACTCTGAGTATCTCAATTACACAAAATGAAAGGAACAATGCTGAAGCTGTGATCCTCCCTGCACTACTATGTGTTACTTGTATGAAGCTAGTGGAACAATCATTGATTTTTTGTAATGTGGGGCTGCTTCTCAGCCCTCATACTACACACCATTGCTGGGTCCTCCAACTCAGCTGTCTCATCTTGTAGCTCTCATCTTCTTTTGTTCAAGTCACCTGAAATCAAAGCTCAGCATGTACTGAGGTGTTTTCCTCTCAAAGGATGGGATTACATGTAAGAATAAATCTTTTATTCTTGGATTGGCACCCAGGGAGAGACACAGTGGCTTTCACTTGAACACTGTCAAAACTGAATCATATCCAAATATCTATACAAGGATGCGGCACTCCAGGAGACTCTCAGTCCAAGTGAGGCTGGTGGGATTTTGTTCAGCCATCATTTCCACTGGGGCCAAAATTATCATCCAGGATCATCAGCTGCTTGTGGAGGGGACAGCACTGCCGCAGTCCCAGACATGGCTGAGATCTCCTGGCTTTGCTGCAATAAGAACAAACAGCAACTCACAAAGGTAAACATCAGTTTGGCCTGAATCTCTGTCTCTCTCAGCTACAGGCTTAATTCTGGATAAAACACCAGTCAGTCACTCCCTAAGCATCCATCACAGCATTGCTGCCGTTTTCCCAGTGGGTTGCTTCTTTCTGGTGGAACTAATTGACCTTTGACCTGTTTATTGCTTTACTGCCACCAATTTAGCACCAGTTTATTCATCAACATCTGGTGGTCAGAAAATTGTATTTTACATTATTAGCTCTCAAATGGATAGCTAATGCTGCTTAATGGAGCAGTTATATGCCATTATAGATTCATTTTTTCTCATTTTGCTAATGAATGGAGAATCTTCATCAAATAAATATTTGCCAGTTGGCTTAATATCAAAGACGCTAATTAAAAACAGAAAAATGCTCAATATATAGAGAGCTGAATGGTGGCAGCATATAAGTTTTAAAGAAATACCATTTCTGCCACACCGTACTTGCACAGAGGCCAAACTGGCAATCAAGTGATCAGCGTGAGGAAGGTTGAGTTGTATTTACATATTGTCTCAGTAAAATGCTACTGATTTATGTCTCTGGTGCCAGAGACACAATATGAGCACAGCTTAAATTGGCTTCTTTTCCTGGCTTTTACAAAAGAAATAGAAAAAAGAAAAAAATGGAAATAAACAATCTTGGACTCAGTCCTAAAAAAAAGCAAAATAAAAATCTGATTTCCTCCAGCAACTAGCACAATTGCATTTTATTCTGGGAGTGTGCATAAATGGTGTGACCTAGTATGCAGAATTTACGAAACATCTCTGCATAAATGTGTGAATTTGGAGTAAACACTTTTAAAGCTGACAAAGTGCAGCACTGAATGGAGAGTAGGCTACACTCCAGCATATATGCCCCTGGCTAAACGTCTGGCTCATATTTGATAATTCACGTCAGGGCTCTTAAATGAGCTCACTCATTTTAAGGACCACATAGTTTACATAGTTTAAAAGTATAGGGGGAGGGGATTACTACATACAAACACATGCACACATCTGATTATTTACAAACACATCTATTTTGATATTTTCAGTTATACACTACTGCCTAGTGGTGTCAGCTGATAACATTCAATGCACAGAAACGCTTTAGTCTCTCTTATAGCAAAACTATTCTCTTCTCAGTTCAAGATTCTAAAAAGGGTCTTAGGGAGGCGTTTTTACAAACAAAATTACGGACTTCAAGAATGCAGACGTGAGTACATTTTGTTTGCAGGACTGGAACTTGCAGCCACTTCTATGTTTCATGTGCTTGCAAATAACTGAATGTCATTATTGAATCAGATACAACTACTCATGAGTCTAAATTCATACAGGAATTCAAATGCTTTTTTTGCCAGAGTGCAAATACGAATGCAAGTGAAATCTAACCTGCATTACTTGCGTACTCCTTCTATGAAAAGGTGCACAGATAATGCGGAGAACATGTTGACTTCCCCATGTGATGTCTAATAAGAAGCTGTGATTTAGATTTAAGAAGCCTTCAGCATTTAGCATAGTTCACCCATGCCACATTTTCAGCACAATCCACATGTATCTTGAGGCAAAGCAGCAAAGGCATAACAAACACAAATTACTGTAATAGCACTACGAAAATGTGAAGATCTCTTTATTTTTCCCAAACCAAATAATTCCTGTCATTTCAAAGAGAATGTACTCTAAAGCTACTGAAGCCCACAGAAGCTGTGCCAGCTCTAACATAACTATTTGCTTCATGGACCATTAAATAGCACAAATGGCACTATGAATTATTTCTGAAAAAGTCAATACATTTCTAATACCATAGGCACAATTCTCCTAATTTCTGGGTGCACATTTGCTGAGCCTAAATCTCAGCTCAACTCCTGAATGCCCACTTTTTCCATCTCACTTAGTGGATGCAAGTTGCTAGCAGCAGACACAGCCCACACAGACTCCTAGATACCACTTGAATTTTACTGCTAGTTTCAGAAAAAAACCTGTCAAGGGTACCAAAAGCATGGGATGAGCACTCCTCTAGCTGTAGAAAAGTATTTTGTAATAAACGAACACCAGAGCCCATGAAGTCATTATAACAGTTCTTCTTTCTATTTATTTTTAGAGCTCTAATGCACTTTTGAGGGAAGCAAATAAATCAAAGAAAACAGAGAAAGAAGAGGAAAGAAAGCTGTGTCAGGCAAATGTACATGGGTTTGTTCTGCCACTCCTGTTTGTAGATTCATTGGCATAGATATGACAAAAG
>WEIS01002383.1:0-15402 GCA_013389965.1 Todus mexicanus | reverse complement strand
GGAGCGGGGCGGGCGGCGCTGGGCGGGCGCGGTGAGGGAGTGCCGCTGTGCTAGCCGCCTTCTGGAGGTTTTTAATAGGGGAACGGGGAGGCCGGGGAGGAGGCAACCAGCGTGGCGGGGGTGCAGGTGGCGCTTTCTGGTCGGGTTTCCCCGTGGGTTTGCAGGAGAGGTTCCAGACCGAGTCCTGCGGGGGTTCCTTCCCGGGGCTGCCACCGCGTTGGGCTCCGCCACCCTGTCAGGGTTCTGGAGGGGCTGGTGGCGAGGTGGGCACAGCCAGAGCCTTCCCAGGGCGCTCTTCCCCTGCCCGGTAACACGAAGCATTTACAAGAGACCTGCCTCTCTAACTACAGACAGGGCAGAGGGCCTTACACTGGCTGACGCAGAGGGGTTTGTCCTCCAGAGCCTTCATTGCAACTCCCCTTCTGTCCTCATCTCTTGGAAAGTTTGCGACTGATTCTAGTGGGGACTCAGTTGTAGTGGTTTCCACCTCTGGTGTGTGCAGCTCGAAGACGGACTGACTCAGAGACGAGAGACCTTCCAGTGCTAACTGGGAAAAGCTGCTCAAAATGTGAAAGTCGGCTGTAAGCGAAGCCCCAGCAGTTCCGTGACACTGCCCTGGGAGGGCTGGGGGGCGGGTGTGCAGTGACAGACCCTGAGCAGCAGAGCCTCAGCTCCTCTGCAGCTCGGGGCTGCAATTGCCCAGCTGAGTAAACAGAGGATCCAGGCAGCAGCTGGGGAGCGCTCCCAGCCTCCCGGATCTGCAGCTGGATGTGGCACTCTTAGAATCATCGTCCTCTTTTGCCGGTGATTATCTTAGCTAAAATTGTATTTCCAACGCTGTTTTATTTCAGGCAGTGCCAAAGGAAGATGCTCTGAGTGATGGGTGATTTGGTTTGTAACACTGACAGAATGTTGTCCGTGATGCCATACGAAGTCAAAATACTACTTACTCTTTTATATTGTTTCCACAGCACAGTCCGAAATACACTTGTTCTGAATGGAGTATCAACTTTCAAGTGAGTTTTCTAGGTTTACAGCTAAAACCCAAGCTCACACAAAGATCTAGAACGAACAAGACCTTACTTGTAGGCAGACTGAGGAGGGGTTGTGTACAGTCATTCAAACTGGGGAAAGTATTTGCTTTCCTGAAACTCCACCTGCACACCAGTGTTCAGCAGCAGAGGCATATGTTAGATGTGCTTTGCAGTATAACCCCATACAGTAAGTAGTTTTTTAGTTCTCTGCTTTACAGATACTAATTCTAATTTCCAAACTGGTATGAGGGAGGTTTGCTAATATAGTGCCTTGAAATCCATCTAGCAGTGATATAGCTGGGTATAACTGGGAGCTGAAATGTGAAAAAGAAAAAAGGTAGTGTTTTGTTTGTTTGTTTAATTTCTTTCTGCATGTGCTAAGTGCCTGTGCTCCAATCTTGCCAGGAGTTTTGTACATGAGAGCCTAGGCTATCAGTGCTGCTTGGATTTGCTGTGCTGAGAGAGGAATCGAGCAGTGCTTGGGTACTTTTTCAGAGAGAGTTTCTGGTGAAACTCCTTGCTGCATCCTGGTATTGGCACCAATGGCTAATTGTTCATAAAAAGCAGGAAACAAACGAGGGGAAGAAAATTCTGTCAGGGGCTGCCAGGAGATCATAATGAACACCTCCTCTAGCTAAAGAAAAACCCAAAGAGATGTTGGGAAAGTGGTGGTGTATGTTTGGTATATTTTTATCCCCTGCCTCAGGCATAGTCTGCTTGCAGTTGTCCTCGCTGGTTTCCACAGTGAGAAAAGGTAAAAGTGGAACAAAAGCCTAAATGCCCTCCTGGATATGGGTGATACTGCAACACAGAGATGGTACAACTCCAAGTTGGATATCAGGTTCTCAATACGGAAAGTGTGAAGGATTTTAGAGCATCAAGATATCGGGAGGCAAAACCCCTCTGGTTATGAGGCCAGAGGTGAAGGTGGCTTGGGTGGCGTTGCTTATGCAGAACCTGCTTACTGTAGGAGCAAAATAGGGGATGTGGCACACACTCATATTCTGGGTCAATCAGTTGAGAGACGCTCTGGGTGCACTACCTGATACGTGAACTCAACATAATGGGGTCTACTCGATCATGCTGACTGTAGTTCAGGAAGTGTCCAACGTTGATGACTCTGGCCAGGTCCAATGTCAGTCTTCCAGGGACAATCACCCCTTGTGTATGAAAGTAGGATTTTACAATAAGGATTCTTCAAGAAAATCTCTCCATCCCGTTTTGTGACTGTAGCAAAACTGCATCTGAAGAGTACTTCAGCATTCTGAGGAGGTCTGAAAGGATGCGTTCTTGGGACAGGTCTTTCAGGTGGATGTGGAATGGCTGCAGGATCTGGCATATGGTTAAAGAAAGACATATACCAGCATGCCATACGGACTTTTTGCAGGAGATAGATGTTTATGGCAGTGTCTTGAAGTGTAGTCCTGATGGTGACTGCAAACATGGCCTTAGTGAGCCCTGGACAGAAAAAATCCAGCATTTGCGTTCTGGATAGAAAGAGCACTGTGCAAAGTCCTTGATTTTTAATGGCTTTAAGTGCCAAGAGATGGTATTTGCCTGGCCCAGAGTTACAGCAGTCTTGGTGGGCACCAGGTGGGGTCCATAAGACAAGCCACTCTTGCGCTGGAGTGGTTTAAACATCTTGCAAGATGTTTATACTTACAATATAAACGCCCTCCAGTTGGCAGAAAATGGATGTGTTTCTCTTCATTCAAACACAGGGATTCTAAGTCTGGGTAGGCCAACATGCCCCAGAGAGCAGTCACCCGTGAGAGAGGCTGAGTGTGCAGTGGTCTAGCATTTCTCCCCCCGTGCAGTTGATTCACCATGATAAAACCCCTGTGCAGGTTCCATTGGGATCCAGGTATCTGTGGAAGGTGGACACTTGCTGAAGTGCATGCACCCTGGGCCGAGTATTGAGGTGTAGTTGTGTAAGGTACAGCACAATTTTGTCCGTAGGAAAACGTGTTCTCCGTTTCTTTACTGAGCTTTTGATCAAGTGGCTTCTCTCACCCTCTAGCCTCACCCTCAGGCTCAGTAGCTGCACTGACATTGGTGTCCTGCAGGAATGCAGTGCTGAGACCGACAGTGAGGGGATGTATTTTGTTAGTACAAAGAATCGCCTGAGACCCTGAGGCCTTTAGTGATGCTGGGGTTTGACATGTCATGTGACCAGGAAAAACACTGCTCCCCAAAGGCCAGGAAGGCACTGGGAAAGCTGTATTGCCTCCTGCTACCTGGCAGCATACCATGGGTTGGCTTTTTGCTGACAGTGGGGCACCTGGGGAACCCAGGACAGGACAGGGGCTAGGCAATGGGCCCGTCTGTGCCAGCACCACCATCATGTGAAACGGGTGTAGAAGGCTGTATGTAATGTGGGGGACCAGCAGAAGGGCTTGGTTGGCACCCTTAACCATTGGCAGGCTCAGCTGATGTGTACTGGATGCTTACCAAGAGGCTTCACCATTCAGCAACATCTTAAAGGCCCAGAGCTCTGCTCTTGGGCCCTGATTGCAGCTATGAAAATTTCCTCTGGCTGGCAGAGGTCAGAGTTTGGAAATGGCAGCTAAGTCACAGCTCTTGAAGAGGAGTCTTCCCCGGAGCCCAGGGCTGAACCCTGTTCCAGCACTAACCAAAGATTTTGAGACCTCTTGTACCATGGCCTTCAGGAGGATGAGGACAGTGACCTCCTCACAGCTACACTCCTCTGATAAGTTGTGGAGGAAGCCTCATCCCAGGGCAGAAGGGAATCATGGGTCTCACAGTGTGCGTTCACCATCCTTGTTCATAGTTCAGCCGCTCCCCCCCATTGTAAAGATGGAAGTTTTGTTGCTGAGATGGACCCAGGGGCTCCAGGGGGCAACATTCAGGAGAGGATGAGATGAGAAGGGACAGAACAGAGAATGTGACTCCCCAGGGCAGTCCCTCTTCTTGATGTATCCTCCGTACCAGCTGTGTGGATCCCATCTGGTTGCTGTCATTAGCAGTATCTGCTGACTGCAGCAGTATGTGTAGGACCTTTACTTGTACCAAGGCGGGCTACTTAGCAGACATTGAGGGGACATCTGGGGAAGACAAGTGCCTGCCAGTGGTTCTGGCACCCTGCTTTGAGTTTTGAAAACCCAGCAGCCATCCTTCCAAGCCAAGAGACCATGCCTTGGCCAGTCTTCATAATGCAGTAATACAATCAAGAGTGGAACACTCGCTGTGGGCTGTGAGGACGTTCCTCAGCATTTGGACAATGAACTGCTGCTGGAAGGAAAGCACAAGGCAGAGGGTCAAGTCCTTACCACCCAGCATGAGTGATGGGAGGCAGACAAGGGAGACATGGGGGGTCAAAGTGAGCTGAAGGGAAATAAAAGGGAAGAACGAAGGTCCGAATCAAGGTGGCATCTGAACCAACTTCCAAGTGAGGACTCTGCTGTGAGAGACAGTGAGTAGAAAACCAGGGAATGACTAATGTCAGACCTCTGAATCCTTGCTGGAGACACCCTGCCCACTGTGGGTAGGCATAGCTACAGCTGGTGGTACAGACATCCCCGGAAAAAAAGCTTGGTGTTGTGAGGTTAGGAAATTAGAAAGTTCTGTCCCAGGAGAGGAAATGTGACACATGACCTAGAGGAAAGGAGAAGAAATAAGGAAGTTCTGGCTGCTCTGAGGGGGAGGACTTTTTTTCAATTATTCTTTTTTCCTGGGGATTTAGTGCAGTGAACGAAAGCACCAGGCAAAAGGGCAGAAAGAGACTAGTGAAATAGGGAAGGTGACAAGGTGAAGAGGCAGACGCAGCTCTTGGCTGGACGGGAGAGCTGCTGAATGAAGGGTATACAATTGGTGGGGAAGACGGGAGCAAAGTAGGGGAACCCAACTCCCCCTGAAGAGTAAAGGGGACCAGAAGGTGGGGAAACTACCCAGAGGCTGGAGCAGGAAGAGGGGGCAGGCACAAGGGAGTAGAGGAGGAGGTGTGCCAGAGGTTACGCTGCTGGTGGTGAGCACTTTCTTAGGATGGGCTGGAGAAAGCTGCTCTGCTTGTGGGCAGATACGACTAGCAGGATGGGCTAAACCTGGAGGTTCTTCTTACCTAGAAGGCTGTCAGTGTGGAGTGGCACCCTCCTCTCTGTAGGGTACTTGATAGAAAAGGGTACAGGGTGTAAGTAATATGGGCAGATGTGACCAGAGATGATGGGGGAGGGGAGATGACAAACACTCATAAAGTCATGAATAATATGAGGAAACAACAGAAGCTGTCAGCGTGTCTGACAACAGGGCATCCATATGGGTGTAGTAGGTTTAAATAAAAGTAGCTCATGTAGTTTATGCACAGCTTGATAATGTGAGAAGTGGATGGCTGCAAGATGCCACAGACACCAGAGGCATGAGGTTGAAAAGGAATTAGACAAGCTCCCAGAGAACAGATTTCTCAGTGGCTATTAACAATGTCTATCTGACTCATCTTCCAGTTCATGAAGTCCCTGAACTGACTCTTCAGATATTCTTGCTATTCTGTATTTTCTCTGTTTCTATGGTGAATTTAAATGAGGTGTCTAAGTTGATCTAACAGCTTGCTGCTGATGATACATGCAGTTCTGCTTCACTCCTTCTGAAACTAGTTGTGAGTCTGTGCTGCTTCTGTTTTACCAGTTCTGGCATTTGTTCAGGTCATTAAACTGGCAGAAAATTAACACAGAGTGAATACTTTTCTGCCAGTTTAATGAGTTGAATCAGCCCACTGTTTTCTGAGCCAGTGGTATCCATCAAATCAAAATTTCTTGCTTCTCTCTGCAAAGTAAGAATTTATTTATTTAAATGGAAGTGGACATTCTCCTGTCCTTACCTGACTTCAGGTATTCACACTTTAAGTATTTATGACATCAGAGTCTTGCTAAGATCCTGATATTTATTGGAGTAGTTTCTAAAAGCTCCTGACAGAGCTGGAGCCTTGGCTGTGGTGGGTGTCACACAGAGTTTAGGAACATCATTAAACACAGTAAGCAGGCAAAAAGAAATAGATGCATGTTTGTGTCACAACAAACTGCATAGCTGCATAGCTTGCAAGTCTTACATCATTACAAGCACTCTGTACGGCAAACAACATAAATTTTGTTGGGTTTGGAGGGTTGGGGGTTTTTTTGTGTAACTGTTTCTTGTTCCCAGGATCAGCAAGATAGCACCATTACCCCCCCTAGGAGCTTGAAGCCCCGTTGAAGTACACTATCAAAGATTCTGAGAAGCAAGCAGCAATATCAGAAGCAGGTCAGCAGGACAGTGTCTTAGTTCATACTGCTGTCTTCTCTGGCTGGATCAAAAAGCGTATGCTATGGTATCCTCCCCAGACCAAGGATCTTCATATCTATCTTCACCAGCTTCATAGGGAGCTAGAACCTGATGTATCTGGAGAACACCAGGATGGGGAGTGGCAGTGGCTGGAAATAATAAAAAGGATTTGCACACACTGAGAGCAGAGTTTGTCTGAACATATTGGACATCTCTGCTACAGATTCTACCATACATGTCTCAGTTCAGTCTTCCTTCCTACATAGTGGAAATATTGTCATTGAAGTCAATTGAGTTTAAGGGGTGTTTCATCCCTTCCTCATGCAGACATCTTAAAAATGTTAGCTGAATTAGGCCTACATATGGGACCATAAGGGATGTACGTGAGCGTGCCAAGGATGCGTGCCAGTGTAATTTCAAGACTGTTTTCTATCATCTTTGAAAGGCCCTGGTGACTGGGTAAAGTTCCCAGGGATTGAAATAGACAAATGCCATACCTGCCATCAAGAATGGCAAGAAGGCTGAGGCAGGCAACTATGAACTCGTCGGTTCCTGGGAAGACTGGACAGCAGATCCTTCTGGAAGCTATTTACAAGCTTGTGAAAGACAAGAAAATAACTGGGATCAGCCAGCAAGGATTTACCAAGTGCCAGTTGCATCTGACCAACCTAATTACCTCCACCAATGAAAAAACAGCCTGTGTGGACAACAGGAGGGCACTGGATGTTGTACTGATTGATTGTAGCATGGACTTTATCAAGGCCTTTGACATGGTCTCCCACAGTCTGCATGCAGGCAAGTTGAAATCGGTGACATTTGGACCGGGTAAGTAGAGTGTGAAGTGAATGAAAAACCAGGTGAATAGTTGGGCTGAAGAGGTCAGGTCAACAATATGAAGTCCAGCTGGCAACTAGTGATGGTCTTCACAGATACACACTGACAGGTCAGTAGTGCTTCAGGTCTTTATTAATGGCCTGGACTCTGAGCTGTCAGCAAGTTTGCAGACAATACCAAACCGGACAGAACTATTGCTATGCTGTAGAGCAGGGCTGCTGCTCAGAGGGACCCTGGCAGGCTAGTGAGAAAGGCCTTTTTCTCAGTAACAGATGCTGGAATCACAGCTGCTGTGAAAATGTGACTCTTTCCACCAGAAGCTGGAGGTGGTGAACGTGAACAAGGCAGATGAGGGGAAATCTGGCTGAGAGGGCTCTTCGCTACCTACTAACCTGCATTTCTTCCTTCTGTTTCACCAGTTATGAAATCTAAATGCAAAATCTGTTATTGACAAGTGTACGGAACATGTCTGGTCACTGGCATTTTCAACAGAAGCGTCTTGGTTTTATTTAAACAAAATTCAGAAGAGTTAAATGAATTTTTCTGAAGTTCTGAGTCACTCTTGTCACTCAGAGGTGACAAGAGCACCTGTAGCGGGATCATCATAATGGAAATTGCATGGGAACTGTAACTACGGCCATCCTTCCTGACATTCCTTCAAGAGCTCTCAAGGGTTACTGCAGAGGGAGTAATCTTACAGAGACAATATTTGTTCCTCCCTGCCCCACTCACAAGGAACCCTCTTTGCATTGGTGAGCAGTATTCAACTCATACACTTTCCGTGACCATCTTCCCTTCATATTGCAAGATTCAGGCTTGTCCTGGGAGGACCAATCTCCCTCCTCTTTCGTTGTCCTGCAGCCTTCAGTCATGGATGACTCCTCATTGCTGACACTCATCCTCTTCCCCAGTTGTGGGAATAACCTGCCCTGAAATTTACCTGCAGGATGCTGCAGTGAAGACACGTGCTTTGACTTCTATGCAGCTGTTTGTTCTCGTCTTAACTGAAATAACTATCTGCTGGGACAACCGCAATACAAATAAAAGTATGTGTTTTAATTTACCTGTGTGCTCAGTATTGCGAAGACATCAGCAGAGAGGCACTTAGAAATCATGCAGCCCTCGTGTATCTTCTGTGAAATGCATTTCTGTGTTCGTGACTGTGTTCCACAGAGCATTAGCGACATGGTAAATACGGACATGGATCTCGGTGACATGACAGCCTCCTCTTTTCAACTCGGAGGCTATGAGGTGTTATTTGTCTTTCATTTATGATCCTTCACTAGTGTTTTCCTGTGACAGTTCCAAATCACTATTTTTTCCAAGTATGAGTTCCTGAAGCAACTATATCAAATATTTATCAGCATTAAAAATAGTGTAATATTAGACCATGTGTCCTTTTTATTTAGCCTGTAATCTAATCAAAGAAAGGGCCCAGTCGGTTCTTGAATTAAACAGTGTCTTCTGGAAACCCAAAGAATAGTAGTGGATCATCTTCCTGTATTGTATTTTGCCATTCTGTTTGTCATTGGAAACATTTAAGAGTCAGCAAAACGGGAAAAGGAGATAAGCATAGTTGATCCAGATAGAGCAATGGGAATGGACAAGCCGGCTTCTCAAAGACGTTCCAGGGTCATTACCTGCGAGTTTATGATTCACATTGGGCAGGCCAGCCATCAGGAGAAATTCTGTGGAGACATCTGGCCTCCAGGTCCCTGTGCACAGGTTATGTCTATAACAGCAAATTAAATAGTGCCAGGGCTTGGCCTCAGGTGTGAAGACTCAGTCGTCTACACTAATTAATAGTTCACACCTTCCCCAGTATGGCTGTGGCTGTGTCAGCTCACATGTTCTCAGGCTACACACAAGCACAGTCCGGGAGAAAGCACAGGTGAGAGAACCACCACTGCCAGCAGGAGCTCTGGACACACTCTGGAAGCAGAATGTGTGGCCATGGCTAGGTAGTGCCACCATCAAAATCTCTTCAGCTGGCCTGAGATAGATCAGCTCGCACTTGGGAGGGGAGAGAAGCTGTGTCTCAAACAGGGCAGCCAGAATTGTTCTTGGTGTGTCCTTTGGGAGAGAGAGAGGACTACAATTCTGTGACCTACACAACTGCTCCACCTGATCCTGTAGCATGTGGGTGGTCCTGGGCCACTACTTCATGGTCCAGTCCTCAGCAGAGGCAGCAGCAACAGGAAGAAGCTGCATGACTGTGCAGCAAATGCAGAGGCCGAAGAGCTGTGGTGGACCTGGGCTGTCGTGAAGTATGTTGGGATGGCCACAGTAGTGGATGGGGATGAATTTGGGCAGGCTGAGAGATGGAAGGGCAGTTGAAGTATGATAGGATAACTCTTTCAAAGCAACGCGTGCCGCTCAGATGCACTAGGGATGTGATGCTTGTGCTGTAAAATGCCCGGAGACTCTAAAAAGTTGAATGAAATTTGGACTACCGTGTTTGGTGTGCTCTCCTGTCTGAGACTTCACCCAAGGCCTCTTGCCAGCTTCCCATCTGCCTAATGGGGGAAATAATCCCAGAGATGGAGAAATGCAGGTTACGGGGCACCTGCTCCACCCTCCGCAGCCCC
The DNA here is from genome assembly GCA_013389965.1 of Todus mexicanus. Lineage (NCBI taxonomy): Eukaryota > Metazoa > Chordata > Aves > Coraciiformes > Todidae > Todus > Todus mexicanus. The sequence goes on along the minus strand of WEIS01002383.1, from coordinate 5,675 downwards.
AGGGGCGGGTCTTGACATTGTAATCTCTGACATGTTTGACTAGTTCTTAAAGACCTCCCGAGGCAGGTATGTCACATCCACACCAAGAACCTTAGTTATAAGATTTCCTTGATGCATCACTTCATTCCTCTCTAACTCCCCATTTTTGGCTGTTTTTTGAGGTCCCAGTCATTCCAAACTGTGACTAAACATATGTTCCTGTTTCAGTTTTGTGCATGCAAGAGATTAAAAACCAAAGTTTGAGGTACTTTTCAATAACTGTCATGCTATTTATTTTGCAGTATTTCTGTACTGGCTATTCCATTTAATGATAAAATGTGTAAAAAGTATTTAAAATAAAGTGTCTTTTTTCTACAGTTCACCAAAAGCACAGTTTCAAACCAAGTATTTGTGAAGTATCCAAAGAACTCCCGTGCTTGCTCTGCCCTCTGTGCCCTGCTGCTTATAGTCAGGCTGTGTCACACAATTTCTGAAACAGTGAGAGGTGTTATCAATTTCAGACAGATAGTATTCGTGCCCTAGAAAATGTATGACATCGGAGCCTGTTCACCAGAAACTTTCTCAGCCTACATAAATTGTTAATAATGTACAGCAGAAATACTGACATTCTGCAAATATGCACAGGTTTTCCTCCTGTCAGGTTACAAAGGCATGGCAGAATGGAGTATGGATCACCTCATTATACAGACTGGCCTCTCTGGTTCACGCTTCTTCACTTGTTACAAAGCTTACTTCATGTGTTGATCTTACATACACAAGCAAGCACGCAGGCAAGTACAGACAGGTTCTGTTACGGGATCTAGAATTCCAGAGAGAAAGTACCAAACTGGCGAGAAGTTCCCAGTTACATGCACAGCACAGGGTAGCGGCAGAGGTGGCTATGATCACTCCATACCTTAGGAATAAAAACACAGAAGGATACCAGGTAGGTTGCAAGATCGCACAAGGGTCAGTAATACGACAGGAGAAGCTCAAGATGAACACTTTTTGAAATGTATTAGTTTTTGGAAAGCCTGTTTAAATTCTTCATTAAAAGCTGTATAAATGACCGGATTGATCAATGAGTTTAAGTAACCTAACCATGTAAAAAAGTCCAGTAGGATGGGATGAAACCAACAAGCATCTTGGCAGATTGGCAGGACCAGGGACATGACAAAAAAAGGCAGCCAGCAGAAAATGAAAGCTCCCAGAATAATGCCTAAAGTTTTGGTGGCTTTCCTTTCTCTCGCAGCACAGATTCTTTTCCTTTCCAGGACACTATCTGCAAGTTTTATTTTGACATGATTGATAAATATTGGGGATGCACCTGAATGGGAATGCCCTTCATGAAGGCTAGCATTAATAGAGCAGAGGGAAGACCCAGCAGAGCCGGTAATCAGGTGTGCAGTAGTAAAACGTTTCCCATATAATGAAGGTGGCTTTAGAATCCTCGATCGAGCTGCTACATAAATTCTGCCGTACAATATCAGGAGGACCACAGTTGGGATATAGAAAGCTCCACAAGTGGAATAAATTGTGTAGGAAATTTGATCTGTGTTCACAGTACACTTTGCAATTTCTTCATGAGCTTTCACTTGCCTCCAGAAAAATGGTGGCACAGAAATACTGATAGATATCATCCAGACTACAGCAATCATGAGCGCTGCTCGGCCAGCAGTCCGGCGTTTGGTGTATTCCAAAGCATCTGTGATAGCCCAGTACCTGTCCAGTGCAATAACACAGAGGTGTAGGATTGAGGCTGTGCAGCATGTGATGTCTGATGATAACCAGATATCACACAACACTTGGCCAAATGCCCACGTGTGGGTGACCGTGTAAGCGATACTGATGGGCATTACTAGGACAGACACTAAAAGATCAGTCACCGCCAACGAGCCGATGAGGTAATTTGCAGGTGTGTGGAGCTTTCTAGTTAGAAAAATTGTAATAACAACAAAAACGTTTGCAAGGATTGTTGCCAAAGTTATAATGGACAGAAGGACCGACAGTGAAATCTTCATCCCTAATAGCGTCCTTTCATCCAAAGCCAGTGATATTTCAGTGAAATTTAACGACCGATTTACTGAATTCTGGAGCGAAAGCTCTGCTGAATGGTTATACTGCGTCATCCTCTGCTCTGATTTCACTTTTGGCTTTCCAGTTGAACCTCTCTGGGACAAGGAAAGATGCTTGCTTTTTTTGCAGAAATAGAACTTTTCATACTAGAGTCCAACAGTGAAGAGATACAAACGTTTGAAAACTTCAGCTTACACACTAGACACGTTGCTTTCCTAAACTAGATTTTCCATCACATCACATTAAAGCAAAACGTTAACATAATCATCCTGATGTATGCCAATACAAGCAGTACTAAAAGTGGTGAGAATTTAGGTGGGTTTCATTTTCACCTTGCAGATGATTAAATTATGCACATCTGGGTGTGTAACTGATGCCTCTGTGCTTGGGACAAAGCTATCCTCGAGAGTATTTTCCCTTTCTCTCTAGTAGCTGAATGTCACGGTTTTTTGTATTTATAAGGGACACTTTATTAGTAGAGTACGCGAGATATAAAAGTGTTGTCTAGATTCCTTCTGTATACATAATTTCTGCCAGATTCAGAAATTAAGACCTCTTTTTGAGAAGTGCAGAGTTCTGTTTCCATTTACTCCCGCAGACCATTCAGATTTCTTTTCAACATGCAGTCTTCAAATGCTGTAGTCCAATGTTGGGTACCAGAATTCAATACCTGGGTGCTGAAGCTCACAGGATGTTCTCCAAGGAACTGACGTGTTCTTCATCATGGACATGGTGAATGATTATAATAACTTGTGGAGTGGTGTTTGCCTCAAAAGCGGAAGAATAGACTGGTTAAGGGGATCTGGAAAAAGCAAGTGAATGTTTCAGTATAGAACAGTGATACAAGAGTTGTGGAAGTTGAGGTATCGCAGTATACGATCTACAGGCTTTCCATACTTTTCTTTAGATGCATTTAGTGTAAACTTAAATCTTTACAAACCTGAATAAAACATCCTAAGACAGATTTCCTTGAGGCTTCTCACTCAAATCCACCCACAAGTACTAGAATGTCACATTACGCCAAGCCAAGCTTTCTTAAAAGAGATCCTGAATATGGGTCATGAACAGTTTTGAAGCATGCTGTGAGAGCTAAGAAGAGTGACACTGAACTTCTCCAAGAAGAAAATCACCAGGCCAGCCTCCTCCCAATGATCAAGGAGAAACACGCCATCTGACACAGAAGTGGGAGTCACTCAGTTAGGCATCTGCAGAGCAAGAGCATCATAAATTCTATGCGAAACTCTTAACCCTTTGGTGTCAAACAGGCTCTCTTGAGCTCCTGAATCCTAACACAAAACCCAACACTTTTCACTTTTGCATATGTGACTGTTTTATAAAAATCCACTTTCTGTGAGTCAAACTCAGTTTTTAGAGATGCTTTCTCTTTGGAGGTGTATTTTAAACACAAGAATGGCCATAGTGACCGAAGTCCATCAAATCCAGTCACCTGTCTCTCTGACAATAACTCATTGGTCCAGCTCAGCCCTGATGTTTTCCCAACTCTGATACACTCTTTTTGAGACAGAGGGCCTAGAACCACAAACACTGTTGAAGATATGGATACAACATAGATTTATACTGGAGTATAATGATATTTTCTGCTCTGTTTTCAATTTCTTTCCTAATAATTCCTGAGATATACTTTGCTTTTTAGACCATTACATAGCATAGATCTGACACTTCCACAGAGCAGTCCCAGTTTAATGTAATTCCAAAGCCAATGAACCCCTGCTGATACCACTGCACTTAGGGTCTTGAGTTGCATCGAACTCTTCAGCTGAGCACTGTCTGGTAGTCAAGATTTGTTGTTCACTTTGGCCAGAAGTAAAGGTCCTACTTTGTAAACATCCTCCAAAATCTCTTTAGTGAACAGGGATGCTGAAGTTACTCTAGCTTCTCTATAAGAAATTTTCTTTATCTTGTCTGGTGTTTTTCTCCCCATACCAAAACCATCAGACTGACTGATTAGCAACATTTAAGACAATCGTGACTGTATTAATTAAAAACTAAAGCCAACTCCAACTCTTGATTTCAATCACTGAGAAAAATGATATCAAGCCTTTCCCATATATTGCAAGTATCAGCCACTGTTCAGTGTTAGAACAATTCCAGCAATGTGACATAAAATGAAGTGCACATCACCTACCCACCTGTATATGAAGGAGCATAATAGTAGTTCTATTGCTTCAAACAGCTGCCAGTCACTGCAGGGAAAAAACCAATCTGATGTGAAACATGGTATTTCCAGACAAATGAACCAGTCTAAGGTTCAAATGAATTATTAATCTCCAACATACCAGTAAACAGGACAACCCAACACTAGGAGAAAGTCCTACTGAAGCCAAGCAATGCCTCAACAGATACTGAGCTATTGAATAAATTTTTATAAATAAACGATGTTTTCCTGTGATGTGATCACCAAAGGGAAAGAACCTTTTTTTTTTTGACAAAAATGCTCCAAGTCAGGTGTTGAGCGTGTACTCAGAAAGAGGGCATTGCCAGTTTCCTGTTCCACAAACAAGGCTATCGTCACTGAAAGTCATTTACAAAGGTAACTCTAAACCCTGTAACAGATGCGTCTTGCAGGATTTCTGCTGGGGTTCTCAACACCTTAAGTAGCATGTATTATTATGTTTAATAAAATGCTGCACTCACGCATACAGACAAAGTCTTGCGAGTCTTTCACCAAGAAATACATACAGCACTTCACGCAGTTCTTATCCATTCTGATTGGCAGGGTGGCATCTATCAGAGATGTATCAATAATCATGCAAGGCAGTTAGTCAATATCATTCATTGATTTCAGGCTAAAACAGATGATGAGAGTGCATAGGCCTGGTAGAATTTTTGTTCCCTACATAGAGCTTTATCCTGGGGGTTCACTGTGCTGACATTAAAATATATTCCCCGTGTGCTTAATTATCACCGGGGCCTATAGACTTATGGAGAATAATTAGTTAAAATTATCCTTCCCTTACAACCATAAGGTGTCACTATGCAGTGTGACATATGGAACTGTAAAATATATATGCAAAATTAAAAGAAAACCAAATACAGTGTAGTATCTAAACAGAACTGTGATCCACTTCAGCTGGTTGGAAGCTCTCGGGCTCCACGAACAAAACTGGCAGGCAGCCAGGGGATGTGCATGAGGTCACATAGGATGGTCATAAAAGTTTCTTAAAATCTATAGCTCCTCTATTCTAATGACTTATGCAGCCATTAATGGTATAACTTCATACGCTATTAATAACCGTTAAATTCACTGGGTTACAGAAATCCCAGTTACATGCTTACATATGTGTTTAGGGATTGGGGACTCTGAATATACTTTTCAAAGTTTCTTTGAATGTACTTCCCTGCGGTGCCTGTTTCAGAAACTCTGTTATTCAGTTCGTGTGAGTTGTTGATCACTAGCATTGACATAATAATTTTTTTAAAAATAATAATGGGAGTCCAGTTAGAATTAATGTATAAGGATATAATTCATTTCAGTTACAATCTACCTAAAAGAACTATCTTCCCAATCATTTAATATTTCAGTTAAGTTTACTCAAGAAAAAAATCCTGAATATAGAGGTAAATAACCTTCCTGCTGGAAAAAAACCCCACAGAACCAA